>NQII01001037.1:484114-589878 GCA_002778355.1 Clitarchus hookeri
ACCCCCCCGCAGGAAGCAGGTAGAGGGGAGAGGCTGAAGTTGTATCAAGCTATAGTTTAGTCACGTCGATAATTGCGACGCGTTCGTTTAGCCGTGCATGGAACTGATTACATATGCTCCATCATTACTCAAGGTAAGTCTATCATATGTTTTCATTCTACATTTTTTAACAACTAAGCATAAACACCACTGTACAAACAGAAACCAGCACTGCCGTGTGAAATAAAAACTCCTCAACTGCAATGTAAAAAAAATGGGATTTTTACGTACCACCTCCCCCCCTCCCATTTTCGGCTTTCTCTTTTCGATGGTGAAGTCAAAATTTCATAATTCGTTTCGGAAGTGGGGGTAATTCCGCCCATTCTTGAGGCGTTTCTCCTTTACATGTTTACACCGCTGGTTGAGCGTGAGGTCTTTTGGTTTATTATTCTCTGAATAATACACCTATTTAATCGGTTGTCTGTCCGCTGTTCGGGACATTTTTACCCGAAGGAAAAGTCTAAAAAAATCTGAAATTTCGCACAGTCTCCATTTGGGCCCTAGTTGGTCCTTCAAACTCGGCAGCCCCATCCAACCACACCCTGGGTTCATGTGGGTTTAAAATGTAGTTTTTCGAGCTTATTTCTCTCCTATCCACCCTACCAAGCTAAAATTTGGAAATGAGCCTCTGTGGGTCTGCTGAGTAATAATGATGAGGCGGCGCCCTACCCTGATCAGCTGAGTGAGCCTCGAAACTCATTTCTCTCTTATCCTTCCTACCAAGCTGAAATTCGGAATGAAGCTTCTGTAGGAATTGGAGAGTAAGAATGACAATACAGCGGCCCACCCTGATCAGCTGAGTGTAGCTCTATGGGAAATTTTCGCTTGCCAGTGCACCCATAGTTCTATCCATTATAAAATTCTACTCTTGAATAATATACGCTTGTACAAACTCTGTAGCGTTGTTTAAATTCACAAAATGAACACCGTGGGACATGAAAATCTAATTTTTAGATGTTTAGATGTTCTCCTTAAAAAAATTAAAAAAACTCCTTAGGGACAGTGATTTGCGTGAAGGTAAAATGCCTTACAAGCGAGTCGAGACATTTCAGCTTCGAAAATATTCCAAAAAGTTAATGATAAAAGTTAAAGCCATTTTCAAAAAACGCTTTATGTGCAATTAATCGATTACAAATTTATTTTTTTTGCGATTTTTCTCAAATATTTGAGTTGAGTGAATTCCTATCGATGTTCCTCCAAAGAATGGGGTTGCTAGAATGTACTGCGGGGAACCTACAGAGGGGTATCTATGAAAAACATTAAGGCGAAGTTTTGAAAAGTTTGGTTTTTGGAGTTGAGACGTTCTTATTTCACACGGCAGTGTACTTACCAATATCAGGACTTATTCAAAGTAGTCCCCAATCGGGAATTTCGAAGTAACCTTTTTTTTCTTGGTAGAAAAATTAATTAAATATTCCTGACTTAAGAATTAATAAAGTGTGTTTCTGTGTTCAAACAAGGGGGAAAATCTCTCCAAATGGAATAAATTCAATTCTATTTGCTGAGAACGAGAACAATTAAAAAGTGTGCACTAATACTATATTAAACTCTGAAACAAAATCCTATTCTCAATAATTCTAACGTAGCCTACATTTTCAACAATTTGAGATTTCCCTGACTAATTATCATAATGTAAGTATTCATGAAATTCACTGACTTTTCCATAACTTTTTCCAACGCTATAAAACCCCCACCTTTTCTATGTTTTCCAGAAGGGGGGCTACTCAAGGGTCAGGTACATGCATTACTTGCTTAGGTATTATGTACGACAAACCATTAATTGATGTGAGTTTGGTACAAGGATTATTTGCTTTCGTTTAGATCACGATTTGGACACACTGAATGAATCACAAAAATCATGGCAAATGCTGGAGGTCCTCCACGGACATGCTCCATTCATTGCATGAACACCGGACCTGAGGAACAAATAAAACCTTTCACTGACGTGATATTGAATAAATGTCTGAAAACTCTGAAAGCACGTTCCTACAACAACTTGCAGTATGCAGATTTTAATATTCCTACTCAGGTAGATGAACAAAATGGCTATCATAGCGCATGCTACAGAAAAATATCTGCTGTAAAACAACGACATTATGATAAAGTCCCACCTCTTGTAATGAAATTGCCCCTTTCAAGTCGGATAACCTCCATCCCTGGCCCATCAGGGGAAACCCGGCCAAGAAGAGAAAGACTGATCACTTCATCAGGAGTCTTAAAGAAAATATGTATGTTTCGTGGTAAAGTTAGAAAAAAGTACGCACAAAAGGAACATAAATTATTTTCAGCAACAAACCTTACTGAAAGGACGGCGATGGAGGCCGCCTCAGCACTTGATGACAGAAGGATACTCACAATAATTGACCAAGGAGATTTCGTGGCAAAAGAAGTGCGATATGACGACATTTGCATGAAAAGGTATCTTACGAAAACAAGAGGAATACAAAACATTGTTCAGCCAACACAGCCAGCTATGTCTCAACGTTCATTGAACCATGAGGGATTCAAATTTGTATTTGATATCGTAGAAGAAGAAATATTGTGGAAGGAGAAAATGTTAACTTTGAAGGAGTTACACAAAGTATTTAAAGATAAAATCGAGTCACTTGAACCGACTTAGACAACCGCTATGATACGACCGCAGTACCTTGAACAAAAACTGTTGGAACGTTTTCCTTCTACTCTCCTTGTTGATAAGTGAAAAATGAACATATATTTTTCAAGGCTACAATGAATTTTGTTCCCAAAGTGACTGAATGCAAATTGAAGGAAATGAAACACGAGTCCCTCATGAGGGAGGCATTCTATTCACTGAGAACGGAAATCATCAACGCCAATGAATATCGTCTGCCTTCAAGGGAAATTACACTTTCCGATTTGTACAAAGGGAATGTGATATTCCTCCAGCACTCAATAATTTTATCAGAGATGTTATTTATGGCCCAACAACGAGCAAAGACAGCCTATCTCGGAACCGACGCACCGATTAAATTTGTTCTGATTTAATATTCACAGAAACGAACGGACGCAATAAGCCATCGAAACAGTTGTTGCTTGGAAGTGCGACCAAAACCATCACTGTCAGTAAAAAAATAGTCAACATTTGAAACAGGCTAGGTAACTCAATGAGCTACTATGTGGTTGACGAAATAGAAACAGAATTGTCATATACAGCTCATCAAGAAACATCAATAATCTCCTACCCAATCAAGAAGTTGCCAAATGTATTTACTAGTTTGGCCTTTAATAATTCCGACCAGTTTGTAGAAACTTTAACCGGTAAAAATACCCTTCACGACACAGTTGGAATCATTTTTCAGAACAAGATACCAGATGATGAAATGGAAGTTGAAGTTATTTCTGACGTTTTACAAGATGAAGAAAAACAACTAAAATAAAGAGAAGCCAATAAAGCTCGAATCAGAAGGCGGCGAGCTTTTGAAGAAGTAATTTCTGAAAAAGAACCGTTCATGAAGAACCCCAAACTTTCAAATTTATCTGTATTAACAGATCCCCAATCCCGAATCGCACCCCCCAAAGATTTCAAACTGTTTGAGATACTCTGTCCTCTGAAATTTATTCATACACCAGAAAGCCCAATGTGGGTTGTCTTCAACTCACAACTGTTTGTAGATGAGTCACCGTTAAAAACTGTCGCATACCTCCCACAAATTAATTCTTCCCCCACTTCATACGCGGTTGTACGACATACTTGGAATATGGCCTTACAAGTGATGGACGAATGTGGATAAAGCAAAATATTTTGCACTTACTATCTAAATATTGCAAAAATGGCTCTGGAAATCCAAAATTAAGATCAACCACAGTTTGATAACATTTTCGTTGGACTAGGTCCATTCCACATGGAGATGGCAATGTTCAAAGCATTAGGGAAGTTTATAGATGGTTCGGGTATCGTTGAGATTCTCAACGATTCTGGGGTACTTGCAGCTGGCTCCGCATTGGGATTCATGGGTGGGACATATTACAATCGTTGCAAGAAGATTCACCGATTGTTAGCTCTCAGTCTTCGAAAACTTCATTATTACTCATTTTTATCAACAGTAGAAAATCGCTTTGTTTTCGAAAACCACGATGTTCCAAGACTAGTTATAGAAGCAACGATGCAACAATTGTCAACACTGGAAATTCCGAACTTGATTCAGAATTGAAATCCCACATCAAGAAATATTTACAGTTCGAAAAACAAACTGCACAAGGCCACCACGGTCTGACGGCTCAGATTTGGATTATTTATGCGCAGTACATAGAATTCTATAATAATTTCAATAGAAGCGTCCGTATGGGTGATATTGATATATTTGTTAACAGCCTGTTAAAAATAAATGACCTTTTTTTATCATGAACCATCAAAACTACTCCAGATGGTTGTTATCATTTACCGATAACATCATAAAGGCACTGACAACCGATGACAACATTTCGTAACAACTAAAAGAAGGATTATTTTCGGTAAAAAGGAATAATAAACCTTTTCGCGGACACCAGTTGACTTGACGTTAGAGCAAACCATCAATGCGGATGCTGGTAATGAACTTAGTGTCATTATTTCAGCCACTAATTCAATATCAGCTAGGCAAAGATGGGCTTACAGCCATTCCCAAAGGACAGAGATTGTAAGTCATTTATTGGATGAAATAGGCATGACTGAAAAAGAAGATACTACTAAGAATTAAAAAAAAGGCAGAATCATCCGTGACCACGACGACTTCATTAAAATCCTTGAGGCCTTTGATGGCATGTTAAATCCGTTTGATATCAAATTGGAACCAACATTGCTGTTCAACTTGTGTACAGGGAAGTCAGCAAGTCAAAATGTCTCCACACTCTTGAAAGAAGTTTCAGTCAGAGGACGAGAACTGCATTTGAAATTTAGAGCAGAATGCTCTGGCGATTATTCAAGATTCTACAAGGGCATCAAGCGAAATCAGGTTCATAACTTCGTAGCTGACCGCCCTACACTAACAATCAAAAAAGCTGAAAAGACTGAAACCTTGAAGATGGAGAGAAATTTATTTTGTCGTCTTCTTACCGTATCCCTAAAAAACAACATCGATTTACAGTCTGTGTTGAGATTCCCTTTAACACCAGTTCCACTTTCCTTGGGGCACAACGACGGAACACTTTTGAAGACCCAAATAAGTGTGCTGCTGAAATATTTGGAAGGGCTTACTTCTCATGAAGCACCTACTACCACTGATGTAATAATTATTGACGGTTTCCATTTATTGCACCAGTTGGGTAACACACTTCCTACTACATATGGAGGCATAGCAAAGGCTATTTAAAAAAAAATCAGTGCTGCTAAATGTGCCAGCATTCACCTTATTTTTGATCGGTATGTTTCCCCACCCATTAAAGATCTTGATTGATATTCAAGAAGCGCTGGTAGCTCCAGCATTGCATACCATGTATCCAAGTCAGACCAAAAGAGACCAATAGATTTCATCAAAGCTTTAAGAAGCATCCAGTTCAAGCAGGGTCTGATAAATTTTCTCGTGAACGAATGAGCCTCAGAAGATTATGACGAATTTTTCAATCAGTTTGCACTTTATGTGAAAGAGAAGAGACCTGCTACTTTTTTTATTCTTTGACTGAGGATGCAGTTACTGTCCTTGAAGAACAAATTTGGAAATATGGGCACATAGAAGCTGACTCTAGGATGGTATACCATTTGACTACGTTGAGAGAAGCTTCGAATGTGGTAATTAGAACTTGTGATATATATGTGCTAATTATAGTTATTGGAAACATCCCCAATATTCAGGATAATGTGAAAGTTTGGCTTGAAACTGGGTCGTTGTCAAGAAACGATCACAGATTTATCGATATTAGAAAAATCGTTGGCACATTGGGTCCTGATATGTGCAGAGCTCTTCCTTACCTTCACGCACTTACAGGTAGTGATTATAAATCAGCATTCTTCCGCATTGGAAAAAAGAAACCTTTCAATATTGCCCAAGCTCAAGAAGATGGAAAGCAAACTTTGTCAACATTTAGTAATAATCAAATGCTATCAACTTCAGAATTTCGTATCATTGAAAAGTTAGTCTGCCAATTATACAGCCTTTCGCGGATTTCAAGATATCGATGAATTGCGCTTGCACCTGTTCATGGACGCCTACAAAAGAAATTGTGACATAAACCCTCTTAAACCACCAAATGGAATCGACAGCACAAATTTACCTCTATGCAAGAAGGCATTACGCCAGCATGTACGGAGGGCAAAATACGTTACTTTGATGTGGTCCAATTTACAACTGCCAGATCCTCCTAACGTAAAGGCTGATGAGTTTGAATGGGTCGAAGTGAATGGATCCTATGCCATCAAATGGTACGAGGGCTCTGCTCTTGACGAAAAGTTGGAAGACATTGTCATCGAGGAACAGGTACCAGAAGATGAAGATCATGAAATTACTAATACCAGCGATGAGGACGACGAAGATTAGAGAGTACTGTGATTTGAACTTTTTTATCATCATTAAGAGTAAATATTTGTGATATACTATATGAGAAATGAGTCAACATTTTGTAATATTCTTATAATTGTACGGTGTAATAGAAAATTAAAGTCTTATTACTTTCTTACTATCTATTTCCTGGTGTTATCTACCCTTTGGAATGTTGTCCATCAATTTGTCTGTTCCCTTGCTGAGAGAGTAGGAAGTAGAACTGGAAAGAGGTTTTAGAAGATATCTACAGGAATTGGAAACATTGATGGACGTATAATAATTCCCACAGCAACACATTCAGAACGTCCCCCTCCCCCTTTTTCGACATTCCTTAAGAAAAAATATAGGTTGTAAAGTTAGGTTGAATAAAGTTTTAATGAAGTTACATAGTTTTTATGAAAGGGTTTGAAAAAAAAAAGGATTTGATGACGATTACAAAATGTTAGAATCATTTTGGGAACGAAGTGCTAATTCACGAGTACGGTCTGCCAATTCTTTCCACCGGACTAGTGCCGGCAGACTATTTTCATTTTTCTCTCCATGTCGATTAGTTTCAATGGCCGAAATTTCAAAAGTCCGGATACAGTTTCATTTTCTTCACAAAAAGTACAGTTTTTCAAGTGTCGTCTGCCAGTACTTCCCACCAGGTATGGGGTGGCAGACATTTTTTTTCGTTATATTCGTGTCATGTAGTTCCACCTATCTAAGTTTCAGCTCTCCGTAAATACCTGCAATTTTTACGAATTTTCGCAATTTCGAACGTCTGCCATATGTTAACCCACCCGCTTTGAGGCGGCAGACTAGCAGAAATGGATCCAGGCTAGTAAGTCCCACTAACTTGTATATTTAAAAAAATCTCCGCCTTTTACGACCACTTTTCAGAGCTGGCTTCAGGACAATGCAGGTTTGTTGTCGGCTCAGAGTTCACCTGGGCGTGTTTAATGAACTGTCATCCAATTGCAACAATGAGAAAAATGCACATGTGTTTGCAGTCTAGTTTGTCCTAAAATGAATTTGCGGAACTTTTCCTGTTCTTAGTAATAAGTAGGGACACCCGAATTTCGCGAAAATATTCCCGCACATGCTAGATTTCAATAATATACGGGCATACCAGAAGTTTTCTTTTGCTTATCGGCGTCGTGTAATATTTTCGCGAAAATCGGGTGTCCCTAGCAACACGTGTTAACGAATAGCTAAACCCAACAATATATCGAGTGTCCTAAATTAATGTCTACACTCTTCGAATATGACTAACAGAGAATCAATTAAAGACAATTTAATGGGATTGCGTGTATTTTTTGTTATAAAGGACAAAGTTGGGCGTGTGCGAGCGCGTGTAGCCTTTCTGCTGTTGTCATTTCCCTTTGCAGCCATAAGCAGCAGCCTTACAATTTCATTGGAGATGGGGGAGGTGGCGATGTTTTCTTTCGAGCAAAGTAAGTGGATATTAAAGTGTTATTGGAGATGCGAGAGCACGCTTGAAGCGTGGAGACGATGGAGGGCAGAATTCTATGCGCTTGCACCGTCACACCTAACAACGACACAATCACGCGACGAGTTCGAGAGGGACGGAACTGTGTGTGACGTGAAGAAAGGACGGCGCGGCAGTAAGAGAACGACAACGGACGAAAGTAGCGTAGGGGCTGCGTTGCATACGAGGTGTGTTCAAAAAATAAGGTGACTGGTTATTTTGTGACTTTGTCTCGATAAATACTTATGTATTCATCAATATCTATTTTGTCCCCTTCAAAGTAATCCCCCTAAGATATATAATACATTTGTGCCAGCGCTTTTTGCCAATCCTCGAAGCACTTATGATATGCGCATTTTGGTATGGCATTGAAGTCTCCCAGGTCTTTATCTCCTCAATCGTGGCAAACCTCCGTCCTTTCATGGGTCTCTTCATTTTTGGGGACAGGAACAAGTCGCAGGGGGCCACAACCAGTGAATATGGTGACTGAGGCATGATTTCGGTGTTGTTAATACAGATTCTTTGATCCACTGTTTGCGATAGTAAAAAATCGCCAAGCACACCAAAACACGTCTAACCTTTATATCTGTCACAAACAAACTAACAATGCAATATGGCTGACAATGTCATCATATGCTGGGGACATGTGTACCAACATAACAATTAAACCATCGATAATGTAATGCACGTAGTCCTCGAAACTTGCAGCCACCTTATTTTTTTAACACGCCTCGTACATTCGTGGGTTCCCCCGGGAAGTCGACGTCCGAGAGGGGAGAAGATGCGCTTGAGCCAGGTGTCAGCAATTCAAGAATACTTCGCTTTTTAAAGCAAGCGAGGCGGAGTCCCCACATCCCCTCGTTTCTTCAAGTTACGGGCGAAGATGACCCAGATAGGCGCGTGTCGAATTTAGCGAGTGGGTCGTGAACTTGTGCAAGGGCATCGGACATTTCACTGACGTGGTTGTTCGGTCCGGTGCGCGAAATTGTCGACCGCCACGACTGTGTGCCTTGGGGCGATGGGAATCCCAACATTGTGGTAGGGCAAGCAGTTAATCTTCCTGGGCTATCAGTATGGTGCGGCGTGTTTGCCAGAGGACTTGTGGGGCCAATCTTCTTTGACGGAATGGTGACTGGTGAAAGTTAACGTACCATGTCGCAGGAAAATATTTTACCAGCTGTTTGCCATCTGTACCAAGACGACGACTGTTCCTCCCCCCCCCCCATCAAGGTGCACCGTTACCTTATGAATATATCAACGAGGAAGTGTTGAGTAATAACCCTGACTTAATAAGAAATAAGAAATAAATTCTAGCAATTTTTTTTTCGGTGGTAGGAAAACTTTACGTTGAGAAACAGACTGCCCTGTTAAACTTTACAACACTCCCACCACATCCTTGGCCTGGCCATTCATCACGTGTGATGGCGCGTTCACAATTAAAAAAAAAAACATAGACACAGAGCATAGGACATAACAGTAGAAAATCCAAACGATCAGAATTCTTGTGCGAAATTGATTCACAATTGGATACTTACGTATTATTTTTAGCCAATGAAGTTTTGCAAGGAGTCTGACGTTAGTTATCAGAGTTGGTAAAAAACGGATTTCCGTAACAGATGGTGATAGTGTATTGATAGTGGGCACTGTGAGAATATTTTGCATTTTCACTTTCCTTTAAAATATTTGTTCTGCGATCGTAAAAATGTGTATAACTTAAAAATCTTTCTGTTAGTTCACTCTCCTGTTCTTTTCTCTACATTTGTATCTTGCCACATTTATTCGTTCCTCCAGCGTAACTGTCCCTTCATTTTAACAAACAACTTTGTTGAACATTTTGTATTCCGCTCTGATTGGCAAACGCCTCATACGCCCGCACAAGAAATATTATATGAAAATTTCTTTTGTTTACTATGTCAGGAACTGCTATGCCCACGACCTGTTATGCGCAGCTGTGAATCAATAGGTTCGAAAACACGGCTGTCACTTCTTGTGTATACGACCTATGTTCTGTGATTACTGTTATGCTTTGAACTGTGGACCAAGTTTTACACTTAAATGTGACTACAGTGCTCAGTCGAGACGTCTTTAGTCCGAGCGTGGTGACGCAGTTGTAAACGTTCGGATTCGCATTCGGGAGGACATGGGTTCAAATACCGGCTCACCCATTCTGATTTCTGTTTTAAATTGGTTCCCGAAATCACTCCTGGTGAATGCTGGTATGGTGCCATACAACATAGTGGCCATGGCTAATGTTTATTTTACTTAGATTAGGAAAAAAAATTAAGAATCAATTAAAAATCGTAGCTATCATTCACGCCTTCCAATGGCGTTTACAAGAGTAAACCGCAAAAACACAACTTAGTTTGGCATTGGGTATTCATAAACAAGCTCAATTCAATGGGAAAATGTTAAAAATTTACGTGCGAAATGAATATAGCTGCCATCGAAAGAAAATTTGTACTTTCTCGTTTTCTTTAATGGAAACAGTTCAGGAAAACACTAAAAACCCAATTTTTTTAAAACCCATTTTCATTTTTTTTTTATTCAGAAGTAATATTTAAATGAGTTAATTGTGTAAGAAATCGTTCTGCTAAACCAAGTTTTACGACAGAATATTTCACCATCACGTGGACAAATGTCGTCATATTTCCTAGAAGAAAGTTTATTATTTACGTAGGTTCTAACACAATACAACTCAGAACATTTTACACAATTAAACTTAGGATACTTTACGAAAATTTAAATTGTCCCATTTACTTACATATAAAACGGAAAATACCGGTACATATGTGACACCAGCGCAACCTGGCGGCGAAAATTTATATTTGCCAAACTAAAATCATTTAGCTTCCCAACCAGAGAATAATAAACCTTAGCCATACGTTTTTAAAGTATATTAAATTTGCGACAATCTGAGATCCAAGCTGTTTTTTTACGTTCAGTATTTTCCAAGATAAAGTTCTTTAAACATTGGCCATTTTTCCCAAAAAATTAAAATGTTAATTTTGGCCTCTTATATTGTTAAATGCCGCCGAAACAACTCGTCCTACGAGAAACATTAAGAGAAATGAATTTAAAGTAAATTTATTTAGGTTTATTTTGAGCACTGGTGAGCACTTGTAGACCAAATAGTTCTCTCAAAAATGGCATATAGGTACCCAAGCGGAAACCTTGAAAATGGACTTAATGGAAAATGAAAGAAAAAGTGCGTCTAACATCGTGAATGAGCTCTATAATGATGAAATGCGTTATGCTAGCATGCATGGATGAATTATTTAGAATAATACAACCATAGTACCTGTACAACTTAGTGCCCAACCTTGTTTAAAATAAAAGTTATTAAATATAATATATATAAAATATAATTTTTTCTCAATGTCAATTATAATAAATTAAGAAACAGAGATCATCCGAACCTTGGAACATTTGCATTGTTGGTTACGATTCGTGTTATTAGTTGAGTTCGTAAATATGCTTCTTTGTGTGTTATGTGGGATGGGAGCCGAGTGACGGGCCCTTTGTGTGAGAGGGGAAGAGGGTCAGCAGTTAGGCGTCCCTACCAGCCCCCTCCCCAGGTCAAGCCAACGAGTCCCTCGCCATTCCTTTTTCAGTTGCGTGGTATATTTGCAAGAGTGCGGGTTGTGAAATAAGTGAAATGTCTAACCCTCCAGACATATGTTTCATTTGTCGTAGGACATTGGATGAGGCCCAGTCGTTGTGGTGAAAGAAAAAGGCATTTCCACTATACTAACTGCGAGTCAACAACGTTGTCTACAGGAAAAAGTGAGTTATTTTAGAAACCGTCATCAAGTCACCGTTCATGATACGTGTAGAAAGAGGTACATTGCTAAAAATAATGTTGAAGTGTCTGTTCGTCGTGGAGGGAATTGCGTTCCTGACCCTCCCCGATCCTCAAGATCAAGATTGACTGGCTGGAACATTCAAAAAATTTGTATTTTGTGTTGTTTAGGTATCATGGAAGAGTTCCTCAGGCTACAGCAAAAACTCCCTCATTTCAGAAGGAATACCGTCCACCAAGTTGAAAAATTGGAATTGAGGGATACTATTTTAGATGCAGCTCGACGGCGAGGGGACGATTGGGGGAAACAGATTATGAAGCCCCTCAAAACTGAACATGACTTGGTTGTTGCTGTCGCTAGGTACCACATCCAGTGTTACAAAAAGTTATTTGCCAAACAGGCAAAAACTGGACATAAAAGGGGACATCGACCACTTACACAGTTATATAAGGCTGCGGAGTGTATTTACAATTACATTTTGGACAGTGATGAATGCCAGTTGGCGTTAGACGATCTAATAAAGCAGATTGAAGGAGCTGGTAAGCCAGCTGTAAGAACTGTGAAATCTCGCCTCACCAAACACTTTGGGAAGGTGATCATTATTACGGAGCTCAGCTCTTTCAAAGAAGCAGTGGTGACTTTAAAAAACACTATATATAAAATCCTCTACGATAAATGGTATGAGGAAAGAAAGGGTGATGTTCAGGAAGAGGGGCTAAGAGTTGTAAAGGCTGCAGCTGACATAATTTTGGAAGATATCTGCTCACATGTGTATGAAACTAATGAGTATCCACCGTCTGATGATTATTTACAGAATGTTGAGTCCATTATCCCTGAGTATGTAAAACGGTTTTATGAGACAGTCATCCTGAAACACAAGAGAGGTGTTCTCAACACGTGGATAAATAAATGTGTAGCTTTTTCACATGCTCTTATATCAGCTGCACAGCCACGATCTTTCATTTCTTCACTTATGACAGGGGTTGGGACCTACTTCTATTGGAAATTTGGCTCAAAACGTCTTGTAAACATGTGCTAAACTCTAGGATTTTCATGCGCTTACAGTGAGGCAGTGCAGCTCGAAAAATCTGCTTTGATGTGGCCATAATCGTCACCACCAATTGGAAAAGAGAGTTGCATGCAGTTTGTGTTTGAGAATGCTGACGTGAATCTTAATACGTTGGATGGGGAAAATACCTTCCACGAAACGGGAGGTATTATGTGCATAACCCCCCACGATGCAGTAATGCCAGACCAGAATATCCCACGTTTAAAGCAGTATGCGCGTGCTGAGAGTGTAAGCTTGTGGGGATCAATAGAACTCAAACATTGCACTGTGAGGAAAAATTCGGGCTTATCAGCGATTACGGTCAATACCTTGAGGGAGGCTATGAAATTGGGGGTGATATACTGCCATCAGCGCCAGACCTGTACTGGTTGTATTGAAAAACCTTCAACACTCCAGATATCCCTGGTTGGAACGACTTCATGGAGCAGGTGACCAACCGTCTTACATTTGAACGCTCAAAAATTATTTTCCTCCCCTTCATCCACGCTCCTCCTACGAATTATGATACCCTTTTCACATCACTTGTTGAAGCCAGTGGAAGAACCAAAGCTCATTCTCAAACAGTATGCTTCATTACCTTCGATCAACCCTTGTTCATGAAAGCAAGAGACATTGTTGAGAGTGGCCAACATCCTGAATTGAGCAATGTGGTCTTGTGGCTTGGGCGGTTCCACCTGCTCATGTCGTTCATGGGTTGTATCGGGGTCATCATGGCAGGGAGTGGCTTAAAGGAGCTGTCCATGACTATTTATACAGGTCATAGTGTGGACAAAATGCTGAATGGTCACACCTAATCACAGGCAGTGCGAGGACACATTTTGGCTAATGCAGTGTTGGCTGGCTTTATTTTTAATGAGGTAGACCTGACTGAAGAGGAAAGAGCCAAAATTGACGACATACTAAGTGAAACTGAGAGGTCTCTTATAAGGTTAGCAAACGAAAGGAGACACTTACCAAATCCTGAAAGCAAAATTTGAAACTGCATTACATAGATTGGAAGGTAATGGTCCCACATCAAAGCTGTGGGTCCAATATTTTTGCATGACTACTCTCATAAAACTATTAATCCAAGCTGAGCGAACGGGTGATTGGAACCTTCACCTGTACAGTGTCCACAAAATGCTACCTTTTTTCATTCAGCTGGTTATTATTTCTATGCAAAAAGTGCCCATTTATATCTCCAGGATACGCTTGCTCTTGAACAGCGGATGGATCCTGCAAACTTTCCAAAGTTGACAGATGGACATTTCACAATCCATCGATCTGATAAGTTTTGGTCTGGTCTATGGACAGACTTGACAATTGAGCAAAAGCTGATGATGTCAATGAAAAGCCGTGGTGAATTGACACAAGGGCGTGGAATCACCAGCAGTGTGTTGACAAGGTGGACCAGCGGGATGGTTTTCATGGTAAATGTATGCGAGGAAGTGGAACTTTTTGCCACATCTCCTGCCCTGTTGCGGAGCAGCATGTCGATATGAGACCTTCTAGAATTATTAGAGACAATGCTGATGTTGAAAAACTTAAAACTTGGTTCACGGTACACGCTCCATTTCCCATTACTGCTAAGTTGCTATCCAATAGTAGTGGAATTGTGGGAACTTCGGACATCAATTGCTACATAGCTCAACAACAAGGAACTGAAGGAGTCAAGAAAATCCTTGGTAACACATTTGGCAAAGTAGCATTCAAACGTAAGGACAAAGTAGCCACATAAGCATCCATCACCAACTCTGTGAAAGTGGCAAATAAGAGAGTGACAGTTGATCCCCTTACGATTTTCAAAATAGTGTGCAAAACCGAAACATCAGAGAAAGTATTGAAAGATAATTTTAAGTATGATTAATCCTCATTTCCTATGTCTCTGTTCAATGAACAGGGAATGAGGAAGGGGACCAAGTCAACCCTCTACTAAGCTTTAACTCCATTCCATAACTATGCGTGATTTGACAGTAACACCTACGTAGTTGCGGATGGAGGGTACCTGTTACACAAGGTTGTCTGACAGCGCAAAACTTCTGTGAAAATTATCGTATCAGTGTACTTGAGCTACATAAAAAATCACTTTGGTGGCAATGTGTCCATTGTTTTTGACGGTTACCCTGATGGGGCTGCCATAAAGAACACCAAAGGTGCGGAAAGACTTACGACGCGGTGCTTCTCAGTTCTGCAATGATGTAATCTTTGAACAGCCCACCCTCATCCAAATACTTCAAGAAAAAGTTTTGCCCAATGAGAACAACAAGAGGCGCCTCATCACACTTCTGAGCAATATAATGGAGGAGCAGGGCATAGAAGTCAATGTAGCGGAAGAAGATGCTGATCGGGACATTGTGATAATGGCACTGAACAGCATTTGAACGGGTCGTCATAGTAGGCGAAGATGTCGACCTCCTTGTCCTTCTCAACGGCCTGGGCTCAAATGCCATAAATGTCTACTTCCAGAAGAGTAGCAGAGGTGAAGGCGATTTTTGCCATTATTCTAGCTCCTTTCACAATCTTCAGTACACGGAAAGCTCTTCAGGGATAGTTCTATTCATACATGCCTTCACCGGTGTGACACCACCTCAGCACCATTTGGGCAGGGCAAAACAAAGTTAACTAACTTCTTTAACAAAAATCCCAAACTGGTAGAACTTTCCAACGTTTTCCTAAACCAAAATTCAACGAAAGAAGCCGTAGTTAAAGCTGGGGAGCAGAGTTTTGTGGCTTTTTATGGTCGTGACTTTCAAAACGACACCTTGAACAGCATACGCTATAAAATTTTTGTCAAGTCAGCAGCCAACACCAAGCTCAATCTTGCTCGCTTGCTCCCAACAGAAGACACGTCAGCTCACCATTCTCAAAGAACATACCATTAGGTTCAGAAGTGGTTGGGGGTCCACAAGAATAAAACAGATTGGGGTTGGATGCTTGGCGATCAAGGGCTCACCCCCATCACCACAACCATAGACCCTGCTCCTCAGCTCTTACTGCGGATGATATCATGCAAATGCAAGAAAGGTTGCAGCGGTGGGTGCAGTTGCCGCAAAGGTGGNTTGCAGCGGTGGGTGCAGTTGCCGCAAAGGTGGGCTAAAATACTCAGCCCTTTGCCGCTTCTATGGTGGGAAATGACGAACGTGCAGGCTCCCCAGATAGAGGATTCTGACGACGAGGAAATCTCCATCACCACAACTCAGCCACTCATTCATAGTGAACCTCCTCCTTCTCATTATCAGGAGAGCAGCCAGGAGACAACAGAAGGGACATCTACTCCTACAAGTACTTCCGACGAGGAACTTTCCAAACCGGGACCTTTGAAAAAATTTTATATCAGTAACTTTTCTTGTTCATAATAAAATACTATTGACCTAAAAATTGTAATGGCCCTGTTTTTCTTTCACTTACCATTAAGTCAATTTTCAAGGTTTGCGCTTGGGTACCTATATGCCATTTCTAAGAGAACTATTGGGTCTACAAGTGCCCACCATTACTCAAATCAAAGCTAAAAAAATGTACTTTAAATTAATTTCTCTTGAAGTTTCTCGTAGGACGAGTTGTTTCGACGGTATTTTACAATATAAGAGGCGAAAAATTAAAATGTTTATTTTCTGGGGAAAATGGCCTATGTTTAAAGAGTTGTATATTGAAAAATACTGAACGTAAAAAAACAACTTTGGCTTCATATTGTTTCACATTTAATATACTTTAAAAACGTATAGAACATTTTTTTCCCTCAAACGTATATTTCGGAAGTTATTGAGAAAAAGTTGGAAAAAGTGCGAAAAATTCGCTGTTTTTTGGCGGCCACGCTGGTCGCACGCCTTTTCGGGGGCTGCAAAACTTGAATTTCTACTACGGGCTTGGGAACAAACAACATATCAAAAATCATAACTACTGAATCAAATGCAAGGTCGGATGTTTATATTGACTGGTATTTCCTCATAATACTTTGAGTCACTTGCTATTCAGCTTGGGAGCAATCATGGCGCGCATACGTCCTGCTCCCGTGTTTGTGTTCCTCGGAACTCAGCAGTTCTTGATAATAATTTAGCTTGTGTCAGAAGTGGCAATGTAGTGTAGTACCTTTTTTTTATTTACGTATAGTGTGTGGTATAATGTGCATTGCTGCATGGGTTTGGCACCATGCAATGTCCTTTCGGTTTTTTCTCCTGCTTCCCTCGTGTGGGGGTGCACGTGCATGGGTATTCCAGCAGTGCACTAATGTCATACGTTTCGCGCTTCTTGTCTTCGATGGCAGCGTCCTTGAGGACTTTTCTGTTTGGGAGACTAATCAATTTCTCTTCCTGACATTTACGGTGATTTTCAACCCTTTTATACGGCCTAATGTCTACTAGTGGACTTCTGGACAGCTAAGTCCCTATGAAATATTTGTCTCCTTTTGATAACATTACCAGTCAAAAAATTACGTGTGTTTCATTTGTACAAGAATTCGAATAACTCGTTGTATAATGTTGTACTCTCGTGACGTAAAAAAATATCAATTTTTATATTCAGTATGATTTATTGATGAGATGTAAAGAAAATCTTACGAAAACTGTAAGAGATGCATTTCCAATACTGTTTCGCATCATTTATTGAATTATTAAAAATAATGAATCCAAGAAATCTTAATTTATCTTTTGGGAGTTCAATTGATGTATTTTTATTTTTATTTTACCCATACAAGAATATCTTTAAAGTATAATGAAATGTTCTATTATATTTTTTAATTTTGAAAATGTTTCCCACAAAAAAGGAGAAAGAAAATAAATCAAAGATTAAGTAGTACCACACAACCACAAGCGTTATGTTATTTTGAGATTTCCTCTGGTCTCTTAAATGTGTTTTGCCGTATGTATGGCTTATCTTGATTAACTTACATTAACGCAATTAATTTTTTTGTGCCCATGGCCTTCTTACTTCCCAGCATCCTCTTTATAGTCGCCTCCAATTTATTTATGTTTATTTGTAGAGTCCGTTTGGCTTTTATTTATTTGTTCTGTTCGGTGGCCGTCTTTGTGATGTGTTTGTGCCAAGGACTTGCTACGATATTTAAAAATAATTATATTTGTTATGGTTGTATGGATGGACATAGTGGCACAACATTTAACTTTTTTTTTAATGTACGGACTGTTATTCGGTGATTACATATATGTCAAGCACAAGCCCACTGCATTAGTTTATTTTATAAATTTTTTCATCTTTACAGCTTAGTTAGTACTGGTTATTACGGCTGCAACAAAACAGAAGCATTTTGTATTTGACATTAAATAATTAAAAAATTATGAAGTGTAAAATTTTTTTATTCCAAGAAAATTTTATTACATACAATGCGTATGAGTTAAACAATGTTTGGTATAATTATAAAACAGTTTATTTTTGGGACCCAACACCCTTAAGGGTCCCGCCAACCTGACGTTTGAATTGCCTTGCAGTGCGCTTGTAATGTAAGGTTTTTTTTTTTCGAAACCACTAAACGTGTTTTCATTAGACCAATGTACGAAAAGAAAACGCACTTCAGAAGAGGTACATATAACCCTCTCAATACATAATTCACATTATAAATGCAATTCCCAAGCCCTCAGACATAGCTCAAACCAACATTTCCACACAGCTATCTCGTAATATACTGGTCGAAAATCTGAGAAATTAATATAGGGACCTGCACTGAACTTTGCTTCAGACTTTTCAACAGTTAAATTATAGGGTCACCGCTTAAACCTTTTCAGTCAAAAATAAATATATGATTTTTGGCGTTGCAACAAACAAATATTTTGTTCGGCACTGTACTGATATCCACACGACGCTTTGTATTACATCGGGACCAATGGAAATCTGAGTTTTTTATGTTACTGGCAGCAGTGGTTTATGAGGCAGCGGAACATACTCTCAGCAGCGAATGATGTCAACCACACGTAGTCAACTCTTCTCATTGGACGGCATGTTCTGCTGTGTACAGTGCTGAATATTCAAGCCGCTTCACATGCAACGTCCCATATAGAGGACACTGGGGGCTGGAAAGGTTAAAGTCCCATAGGGGCGTGCAGTAACGCAGTAACACCGCATGCTGGTTGAACGCCTTGCGCGTAGGGGCAATGGGGCACTAGGTACGCGTGTCACTGTCACTCTTATCGCCCTCCAACCCCCGGCTTCCCTGCCTCAAACGCGATAAGAAGCTACAAGTTTGCGACGCCAGCTGTATCGCCCCTTATACAAAAATTATTCGTTTTAGCGTCATAGCAGAAAAGTCGGACACATTACCGAAAATGTTACATTATGGATGCATTACATTTAATGATTTTTTGCAAATATTTGTACCTGATTGTTAATAGGTGTTCCCTGGTTGTCATTAAAAGGTGAAACTAAATGAATATATAAATTGTTTTATTAAGATAATTGTTGCAAAAATATACATTAGTTGTGCATATGTATGTTATGATGGGTAAAGTAAATGGCTAACCTTCTATTGGCACACGTTTATGTAAATCCTCTTAAATTTGAATCAGGAATAAACAATTTAAAAAATCAATATGGCTGATGAAACGGGCTTTTAAGGGCGCCGCTTACCTTCAGCTGTTTCACGCTTTTAAAGCACAGAAGCAACGGATCGATAAGGGCGACAATGGCATGCGCTGCTATATGCAGGCAGGACCCTGATCTGGGGTGCAGTGTTCTCGCAGTGCTGCGTTAGCTTACGGGACTTTAAGGGGAAACTCTACAATTTTATTTGAGGGAAGTCTGGAGCAAATTTTAGTGCATCGCCCAAGGACAGTTTTGCGTTTCCGTACAGTATATCTGGAAATACAGGAGTGCGAAAAAGCCGTCTGAAACTATGTTGGAAGACACGGAAATGGTATTTATATTGTGTGTGATACCTGAAGAGTGTTATTCGTCCTTCGTCTGAAGTACTCTTCCTTTTCGTATATCGGTGTAACGGGAACACGTTAACCGGCATAAAAAAACACGGAATTAAACAGGCACCAAAATATTAATTATTTTATATTTTTACGAAATACCGTTCAATTTGTAGACATAACTTGTACGCACTTGCACAAACATTTTTTTTAATTTAGATAACGTCATTTCTTAATCATGGCATTCGAAAATCACAATTTTCACGTTTCAAGGACGTACACATAAACGGACACATTTACAGTAAATTTAACGAAGGTTACTGAAACGTCATGCCTGAATACAGTTTAAGGTATGCTCAGCTAAATATATTTTTAAAAAAATTATAGAGTGCTACACATTAAAAATATAGAAAAATTTGCTTAGTTTAAGATATTATTTTAAAAATTACATTTACATATGATTGCATGATTTTAAGATTTATTTAAGTAACTCATGGTATCAAAATTCCACGTAATATTAAAAACTATCAAATCATGATTTTGACATGCCATTTTGCAAAAAATGATGAAGTGTAAATTTTTTTTTAATGCTAGGAAATACTTGATGTATGTGACGTCTACAAGTTGAACAGTACTACGTGCATATATAAAACAGCGAAGTGAGGTGCTATCGGTCTTCCTGGCGAGGTAGATACGCGAGCGGAGTGGAGTGGCTTGTAGCGTCGCTTGACGGACGCCCGGCTGAGTCAGAGGCGTGCGTGATATGCTACGGAGCGGCGGCGTGTGAGCGGTCAGGTGGGGCGAGCGTGCCCGCGTTGACTCACCCATCACGTGAGTGAGAGCCCCGGGGGCCCCGGACAGGCCGTCAAGATGCCCTCCCTCCCCCCTAGGAGCGACCGACCCCTCCTGCCCGCTGACCTTCTCACGGCCCGACGCCTTCTCTTCGCCCGCCCGGGGCTTCTCGAGGGTGCCAACCTCCCGGACCGCTTCCCCCTTCCCCCTCCACCACCAAGGCCCCCTTCCTGCGCACGGCCGTGTGAAGTGAAGTTCTACTTCCAGGATATTCTTCCGCCTCGTGCGAACAAAGATTAGAACATTACACCGGTGGGCCGCCGCAACGCACTCGTACGCACTCAGTGTAATAACATTTTGCATAAGACCTGTTTCTTACTTGGCATTACCAACACACCTATAATAACTGTTTCTTTATTCATATTAGTTATTAATTAAATATTGTAATTTATTTATTACATATAAGTAAAAATTAAATTAAACTAAAAATAAGCCACTTTTTTGTAAGCTAAATTATAAAACTATCGCAATGTATAGCATATACAGGAAGAAAACAAGCAGGTCATACACGGGCTGTTCTTTTTTCGAGGGTTTGATTAAAAAAGTGTGTAGAAACAGCGAATAGACTATACCACTTCCTAGAGTGGAGATTACAAGCGTGACTAGGAGCTGCGCTGGTGCAGTTGTCACAACACTCGCCTCCTGCCTGGGTGCACCGGGTTCGATTCCCTACGGGGTAGCTCGCAGATTTTTAGCGCGTGGGTGTTCTCGGTGATCTCCCGTTTCCCAGGGGCCTTTCATTCCGGCGCTGCTCCATGCTCACCTCGCTTCACCCTCATCGGCCCTCAAGAGCTCGCTGTTAAATACCTTCACTCTGCACTCCAAGCGTCTCTAGAGTTCGTGCGCTCGGTCCGTTATAGTATAATCCTTGTGCGGCTTCGCCATGTTTAGTTTGGAAGGTTACCAAACACGAAGGTACACGAGCTTTCCCGAACTTCATTACGCGAGTCGATCTCGGCCAAGAGGAAACGGCTGGAACTATGACGTTTGCTTCTTCTCGTTTGAAATATAATGGAGAAACACGCTTAATATTCGTGCACTGTTTAAGAAAGTAATTTATTCTCTTGGGGCAAGGGGAAACACACGTAGAACGTAAATTCTGTGGGTGTAAAAATACATATACCTGCATGAAATGGCAATTTGTAGAATGTTGTTAACAAAACTTCACAAAACGATACATTTATTTATTAGAGTTTCATTAGGGAAGATAAATAATATTTCACCTATGGTTCACAGCTTTTTATACCTTTATTGAGTAACTAAGCTCCTATACAAATAACAATTTCAAGGATATTTCTACTGAACTACAACTGCTAGGAATTTAATAGAACCAACGATTTGTTGAATATACTTCGTAGATAAATGGTTAATAAATAGATTTAGTAGTAAAACAATTATCGCCTTTAAACATATTTATCGTAATAGCAGAATACCGTTATATTTTTATCTAGGACATTTCGTAAATCTTGGTATATTTTTTGAATTAATACGTATATGTTTAAAAAATTTACATTTGTATAACCGAGCAATTAAAAATCTATATAAGTACATAAAATTATTAAGTTTACCGCTGTCTAGTTATTGCAACGTAACTAGTGATACATACCATTTACGAATTACGTCCGAAAAACGCAACTGTACGAAAAAATTAAAAAATTGTCTTTTCTGTAGGATTTCCGTATAGTAAATACATTCTCATGGCAGCAAACTTGTGGATTTTCACAAATATACAAAATAATACTAATTAAATACATCGCCTTAAGCTGAAATATCCACTACTAGTAAACCGGTCTGGCTTTTCCCAGGTACAATTGAGTTGTACAGTGATACACTAATAACTAAATTGGGAAAAGACAATTCATTTATGTGAAAACAAAATTTTAAAATTATACTATGTTGGCATAGGTTTTTAACTGATTACGGCAACCCAATAGCCAAAAGTAGGGTAATGTTTTTGGAGTGTGTATGTTAACTATCGCGTAGTTACCACATTTCCGCTTTCCAGCGTCGATGTATGAAAATCAAAACGCGAGTTTCATCAAGTTGTAGCTTTAGAAATAAGTGTACCTAGTTACTACTTTTTGCACTTGGCTGAGGGGTCTCAATCGATCACCAAAGTTTAGCAACGCTCCCAGCGGTACACATTTGGATGGGTGACTTTTAAGTGGCATAACATCTGAGCGCTTCCGGGCTTCAGAAGGCACGTTAAACATTTGGTCCCGGTTTTTATCGATTGCTAGCAGTCGTTTAGCCATTTGAGAGGTCCTTGGGCAGCCTGATAAACTCTGACACCAGAGGGAAAAAAATATGTTGGTCACGTTCCCAGCCGTTGCAGAATTAGGTTTTGTTGTTATTCCACAAGAACCGGCCCTTTTTTAGGGATAATAAGTATCCTATGTCCTATTTCAATACCTAAAATACCTACATACCAAATTTCATCCAAATCCGTACAGCTGTTATGGAGCTGAGTGGTAACAAACATACACATACACACACAGACGTTCACATTTATAATATAAGTAGGATTTACCAATTTAAGGAGGTCAATAGGGTACTAGTTTTCTAAACCTATAATATAAGGTGGACCAACACTTAAAGTAACTGAGCATATGAAACGAGCTATCTTCTGCCGAATTCCCTTCGTTTCAAGTGGTAGTGGCGAACTAGATTCTTCTCTTCACATGGCTAATAGTTTGTCCCACGAACTAGTTCAATTCTTTGACAGTTCTAAAAGTTTACTCTAATAACAAACACATGTTTTGTTGCCGCAAATGAATTTAACGTTAAATATTCACCACTGCAAAGCAGATTCCGTAAAACTCGACAACTTTGTGCCACTTTTTGATATTTGCAAGCATAATCACTCTTTTTTATTAAGATAACGGGCTGGGAATTTTATCCAGCATAACTACACATCTCAAAAATGTAATCATGTGGCCAAAACAAATCCAGGTAGCAAGGGAAGGGAGGGGGAATTGTTTTTGTGTGGCCCATTGTTGTATACACAAGTAAGTCAACTATGGGCCACGTTTCCTTGTCCCATTAAAATACGTGTTAAACGTACCCTGGCCCAATGTTGTCACGCTACAATTATTCACGATTCAAAACTGTATACATTTTTGTTTTTTACATTTTACTTCAATGTTTAATATGTGTTTTTTTATGTTTTTTGTCAAATAAGTAAAAATGTCTATTGAAAATCGATATGTTATTTAAACGCTAGATAGGTTGATAGCTCTCTCGTTATGAAAGCATCTGTGGCCCATTGTTGGGTCGCTGGCCCAAAGTTGTCGAATCTTACGGTTTGCTACAAACCATAGTTTTGTTTGATCTGTACAGCAATAGCAACATAAACCTTGTATTGTTTAGCAGTATTCTTAGTGATAAATCTAGTTACTGTATTTAGAAGGTTTAACGATTGTTTTGATGATCAAAGAAAATTGTTGATAGGTAACGTAGTATTTAGAAAGTTTCATTAGGTACTGAAAACTAAAATGGATGAAGTAAAAGTTTTAATATCACTTAACGCTTTGCTTTGAATTACAACGGAATTTCTTTACCCTAAACAAAAAAACACTCAAGGGATATTTTTCTCTTTGCTATGAAGAAAATTAATATTGCCATACAACAAAACTGTATAAAGAATCCATTTTATAACAACAAACCCAAGTTTCTTTGACTTTCCCTTTGAATTCAAGCAAGATTTTGTTAGTGTTAACAAAACAGCCTCAAGGAAATTATTTCTTTTCTATACAGACATCTTTGAACGTTTTTTTGTAGTGTTGACTTATGCAAATGTATTTCATTTGTGGAATATTTTCTGTTGTACTGGACAGGTTGACAGTCAGATGAGTGTGTTTGTTTCAATATAACCGGTGGCTGGAGGGTAGTAGACACAAGTATCCCAGGAAACAGCTGTGAAAGCCTTCAGAAGTGCCACAAACCTGCACTCGTTCGCGGGACAGACAACACGAACCAGCACAGCTCAGACGACGCTGGAGAGGAACTTCGCGAAGCGCTTCCTCGACGACCGTAACATTTCCAACACTCCCGAATGAATCGTGCATGTAGAGATGTGACAAGACACAGGTGTCATACTCCTTTTTTTTTTAAATTTATATGTAAACAGTAATCTGGAACTGCTCTCTCATCTTGTAAAAAAATAATAATTGTGCATACGAAGTCCTACGACTCACTGAGGAATGTGGAGCTGGGGTAACTTCTACTGAGGTTAGAAACACAACGAGTTTTAATATGGGGGTGTTTGGCTTAACGAAAATTTGCGCCGCTAGGTGCGCAGTGTTCCAAAGAGGTTACTTTTAATTAAAATGTTAACCTACGTGAATAATAAAACATAAATATTACACGTAGTTAAGTAGTTATTTTATATTTGAAATATGATTATTGCAATTAATTTTTTTCTAACGTAGAAAATTGAAAAAATCCGGCACACATGCGGCACTGATGTTTACCTAGTCTCGAAAAAGTTTAGCTACCAAACTAAACGCATTGATCTTCCCAACCTGAGTAGAATAAACCACAGTGGAGCCAAGGCCAGCGACTTTGCGTGCCGCCCACAGTGTCGATATCGCAACAAGGCTTCAGCTATACTGCACGACGACATGAGGGGCCGCGGTGGTGTAATGGTTAGACTACTCGCCTCCCACCTAGGCGGACCGGGCTCAAATCCCGGTGGGGTCGTTACCGGATTTTTGCATGTGGGGAACCGTGCCAGACGATGCCGCTGGTCGGCATTGTTTTCTCGGGGATCTCCCGTTTCACCCGCCCCTTCATTCCAGCACCACCCCACACCCACTTCGCCTCACTCTCATCGGCTCTCGATGCCTCGATGTTAAGAGCCTCCCAAATCTCTTCACTCATTCACGACAACACGAAAAAAGTAAATATTTGAAGAGCACATTCGAAAAATGTGAATTTCTGATGTATTAAATTTTTCTTTTTAATATTGCTTCGCTTTCACATTCCCATGCAACAATAGATGCCTACTTATTGTTTCCTTATAAAAGGAATGAAGGGAATTCTCAAGCTTTCTGTAATCACACGCGCATTCATTTTAAATCTTACCTCCCCCCCCCCCACCTTCTCATATAATGTGTGTTGTGTTATATTTTATGTTTCTTCGTGAGGTTATGCACGAATATACGACATCGGGTAATATATTCACATGCTTAAACAACACGAGTTACACATATTTAAGGAGGAACACAGCACTAAAATTTTGCTTGCAAAGGTGTTCTGAAAACTGCACATTCTAAATCAAATATTTAAATTTAAAATTTTTTTTATACAAAATATTAAAATGTTAGGATTGAAAAAGAATTAGACAAGACATTTGCCCTAAGTTGTACTTATAACAGACACAAATATTACGAACTTAACTAGTGGTCCACCACCCATTAGCAGAACCATCTATTCCACTTTATTTCATAGTCAACAGTCAACGAGTAGGCCATGTAAAACGTGCCCTTCAAAAACTTTTGCGTGCCCATAGGCTTCTAAAATACGAAACTGTGTGTAAGACATTGATCAACTCAATCCGCTGGCATCGGCAGCCTTATAGCTGCACGCAAATATTGTCAAACACTGGACACACAGAACTGCAGACCAATAGCAGACATGTGTACGGTTATCAAATGAATTCTGCATGGACAAGTGAAATAAATATATGATGACGTCTGATTCCAGAAGCCAATAAAGGGCGCTTCTGCTATTCACTCGCGCGTGAAGGCGTCGGCACAGGAAAAACATTTTGAAAGCCTCAAGGTCACTACGACCGTAAGGAAGTACTGCGATGTCAATGATAAATGGCACGAACGAGCTCTGCGTGTGTTCTGTTTCCATCGGAATTTCAAGCGGCGACTATAGGATTTTAATAAAAAGAAGAAGAAAAACAAGTGCTGACCCCACTTAGCCAAATGGCCATTCTGGGTGTTGTCATTGTTGCAGATTACCTAAGCAAACTTTATACACGAAAGAAATTAGCAGGAAATGGAAATAGATTTAGAAGAAGAAATGATGATATGTTACGTTATAGGTTAAAATTGGTGCCTCTGTCCCCTGCCCTTTGAACACCCAGGATTTTAATACAGAAGTATGTCCAAGAAAGATGCAGCATTGTTGCTATAGCTAAAAATATTGTTTTACAGACGAACTAGCGAACCGGCCCGGCTTCGCCCGGTAACATATTAGTTTTTACAGAGATACTTTGAAATACAAAACTTGTTACTGTGGGTCATCCTTAAAAGATAAACTATGCTATCGCTGACTTTTCTGTAGACCTTTTTGGGAGCTATAATTCTGTATTACATTAATTTGATGCATATCTACGGTTTAGTCAGCGCAAGCCATGTAAGCGCCCTAAAAGCGGGGTTTTACGACTTGATTACAAACGGTTTGACATTTATCTACTATCCTTGCATTAAATATAAATTTATTATGCACGAAAACCTTTTCCAAGAAATTCTCTAAATTATGTTGAAAACCGCATCAAAATCCATAAGGTAGTTTAGAAGAACTAAGTGAATACATAGACAGACGCTGATAAGCGACTTTGTTTTATACTATTTAGAGATAAATATCGTTGTAGAGGGCTACTTATAGCGGTTTTTGTCGACTTTGTGACATTGTTCTACGACCATATTTATGTTTCAATAAGCATATTTGAAAACTGGCAACGAAATGTCAACTTTTGTTGCTGCCCTGAAAAAAGTATTTGCATTGATATATTCCACGAATTAAAAAAAAAAATTAGCATGTACGCAACTGCTTACAATAACACCCGTATGACAACTAGGAAAGTCCCTTAAGACGTTTTGCATCTTACGGGTTGGAAGTGATAATTGTACTACAAAATTTCATATAGTGTCGAAAGGATTCATCAACACATTCACACCCAGTGCACACAACTGTGTACAGCGTCGATTGGGGGGCTATTACTTGGCCGCTGCTGTACACTGCGATGCGCAGTGCCGAATGATCGATTAACAATTTTTTAATTTCGATTACACGACTAAATACAGAAACGGTATCAAAATATAAATACAGGAACAATTGCGCTGTGTCAATATGTCAGCATGCAGTTATGGCTGTTCTGTTGACGTGGGGTATCAGGGAAAAAGAATAAACATACAGAAACGCTTCTCAAACAAACAATTGTGGAAAAATATCCAAAACCCCAAATCTAGCAGTACCAAATTATCTTCCCTTTAGGCAACTGATTTTTAAACTGTGCTGCTCTCATATAACTCGGTATCTGCAAAATTCGCGATATTTTGCGGTTGTATTGAGAAAAATACATTGTAGGAATTATTTAGAGTGTTAAAATAGGGACAGTTATACATACTGAAAATAAAAGAATTCCCCAATTTTTGTGGAGAGGGGGTAGCGAGCTCGCATTCGACACGTCAATGTGAAGGGGATGGTCTGATGTTTCCTTTATGGTGCACCACCCCATTGGCACCTAGCTGTTCGCGGATACCTGAACGAGACGTTGCCGCAACGCTGGATTGGTCGAGGAGCAGCTGGTGAAGAAGCCCGGATCTTACACCGTGCGATTTTTTTCTATGGCGGTACATAAAGGATCAAGTGTTTCGTCCACCATTGCCGGCTAGCATTGACGACCTACAAGCGAGAATTATGGACGCCATCCAAACCGTAACACCGGACATACTGACAAGAGTGTGGGGCGAGTTTGTTTATCGCGTAGTTGTCGTTCGGGCCGCTCGTGGTTGTCACGTTGAACATTTAAGAAGATGTGGTAAACAAACTTCACGGTTCCATCTTTCATTTAAATGGCCAATCAAGGATTTAGGTTGTTTGGTTTTGATATTATAGACCTTCAAATTTGGGGTATTCTTTTATACTCAACCTGTATAATTAGTGGTAGGTACTATCTAAATATTGTTAACGTAGGTAGTAATACCAACAGTACTGTTGGTTTTATTCTTGTCTGTGATTGTATTTGCTACTATACATATGGTTGCTACAGCAGAGCCCTGCGTTCCTACTATGACACAGAGCGTATAGCCAACAGAACCACATCAACAATATTTGGGTTGTTTCCCAAAACAACTAGGATTGTAATAATATATTGGATTGCTCTGTTACTAGTACTGAACAGTTAGGTATTTGCGTTTGAGGGTAACAGCAACAACGTATTCTGTTAGGTTGTTTGCAATCTTAGCTGTTGTGGGAATAATGCAAATATTGTTGAAGTTGTTCTGTTGGCTATACGCTCTGTGTCGTAGTAGGAATGGAGTGCTCTGCTGTAGTAACCATATGTACAGTATCAGATACAATCACAGAGAAAAATGCAAAAAAATAGTTCTGCTGGTATAACTATCTAGGCAAATAATGTTTAGATGGTACCTTCAACCAATCAGATGGCTGTCCCTATTATAACAGCGTAGAAGGTACCTAAAACCATGTTTTTTTCTCCGTGTGCACACTGATGGAACAGCCTGCAAAATGTTTGTTCGCATACAGCCAAATATATATTTAGTTGCCGCAGCCTAATATTTTGTTGAGTAGCCAAATCTTGAAAAGCAAAAAATTTAGGTGTTTTTCATCTTAAAGAATAAACTCTTGAATTAACAAAATATCTGTGCCGGGACAAAATTAAATAGTGTGTCAACAAAATATTTTGTTGAATCAACTGTATTCATTCGTTTGACCACAAATTTGATTGACTTCGTTCAAAAGTACGGCTATAGATTTTCTTTGCATTTTTTGTGAGAATAAGGATATTAACAGTGTCTGTTAGTGCATCTGCAGATGCTTAACAATGGTATTAACATACTAATTAATCAAGCTAAAGGGAAAACTTAAAAACAAATCTGTATCTTGAAATATTTAATTGCACACACAATCCAGTATCTTATTTATGTATTTAAAAAGTTTCTTATTTCGTAAGTAGTCACGTTATCTGAGGTTGCAAAGGTGAAGCTCTCGGTCGCAGGTGTTCTACACTCGAATCTCGGTCGGGCCTTCAGGTGTTTTTATATTATCAGAAAATGTTTAACATACGTGGAGCCAAACAAATATTTAGTTGCCCCAATTGAATATTTCTTTTGAGCCAACCAAATCTTTGTTTAAGGAAAACGTTTCTCGGTTTGGGGCAACCATATAAGAAGCATAAAATGATTTGGTTTCAAAAACATAATATTTTATTACCTCTATACAAACAATTAAATTGGTTGCGCCAATCAGACTTTGTTATATTCAACATAACCTTTTTCTCAGTGCAGAATAAATTCTAAGATGCTCGTTTGACTTCATTCATTGGGCGGAAAACTATATGGCAAGTTAGTTTTTGCAAGTAACCACTGAAATCACGAACTGCGCTCAAAAAGGTTCAGAGCAGTGAAGCCTAGAATATTGCCACATAATAAAGCCAATTTCTGCGTGTATCAACGTATTGCTAAAGACGAACACAATGAGTACGGATCATTGGTTCTGATAACGTTAAAAGTACTCAGTGGACTGAAGTACTTATATCATTGATAATTATTTTTGCAACACCAGAAACAAAACAATTAATGTGCGTCAGTAGAGGGATTATGGGGATTTTGGCACAACGCGACCTTGGACCGGAGCATTGTAGCTGTTCATGCGGTCATTCCGATCGTCCGGCTGCCATCTTGGATCTATGTGACATTGACCTTGACGTTTAACCCCGGTGACCTTTGACCCCAAACGAGAGCGGGTATTCGAATTATATTTGCACATGTTTAACACGAATGGGGGAAAACATCAGTGTTGGCTCTCCACATAAACACACCACCCATAAAATTTAACGTATGTCTTAAACGCAGCATTGCCAAACTCACCCCATTCAACAAAAGGAAAGTATTCTAACTGAAAGGCAAGATATCGAAAATACTGCAAAAACCTCTTGCAGGAAATATACGTCACGAGAAATAAGCATGCAAAGAGTGTGTTTCGGGGAAAATATTAACGAAAATCAATTACCTGTTGGGATCAGCCAATCTAGTCTTTTTTTTTCCTGTGTATGTAGTTTTAGTTTAATATTATAGGTTTCATTTAACATGCTATCTCTACTGTGACGCATGTTCATAATAAGTATTTTCCAGTCAATAACTTACACGTTTCCCAAGAATCGTTTAAAGTGCACATTTTCACGACTTATGGTGAAAAGCCGGATCAAGCAATAGCATGAGATTCGGTTTTCATTGTTTTTCACACTTTCCCTATCGTATTCGCTTTCTTGTCCTACGCTGTAAATTTTTTTTGTAATTTTACAAAGCAGTGTTGCCAAGAAAATCCTTTGTAGAACTACAAGCAGTTTTATTATAAAATATGTAAAATATAATTTTGTAATATTACTAATAACAGGCTCGTGTTACAACTTACACTATTAAAACGTATGCACAAGGTTATTTTTTTTCCTTCTAGAAAACAGACGAGATGAATTAATAGCAGCGAATAGGGAAAAAATATTTAAAAAATAATTCACGAAAAAAGTTTAAATCTCGACGGCACCGGAACCAGTACCTACATCCCTTACGTTATTATTACCCCACACACTTAGTTACGAGACGAACTTAACTTACGAACTACCCCCTTAATTATTTACTTAATATAGAAGTAAGTACATAAGTTATTCGGTTAAACAGAAGGTAAGTTAAATATTTCATTTTAAGACTTCTGTGAAGATATGAATAATTAACTTTAACAGCTAATGAGTAATAGCAGGACGTGTTTTTTTACAATTTCCGTCGTTTTATTATGTTTTTTTTCACTTGTTTTAAGTGTTTTCCGGGATTTAAACTGGCAATACGTTTCTTTTTACACGCAATAACACTTTACGTCATCCATAGTTTTCACACAAACAGCTATATACGTTTTTATCTTGTCGAGTGTCCATCATTTTTCTTGGGCTCGTCTAAAAAATGTCAGTACAGGACAAACATTTATTGAGGTCTGTTACAAACACGGCTCTTGTAGTTTGAAAAATCAAGTAATTTTAGAAGAGAAATGCTTGTACGGTTACGAACATTTGTAAAATTACAAACAATTTCTCAGCAGAAAATTACAACATTTTTTGCGCTGCTCACGCTGAGCGAGGTGCAGTGGCAAACTCGCGTACTCGCACTCTGGAGGACCTGGGTTCGAATACCAGTTCGAGCATCGTGATTTAAGTAGTACGTGGTTTCCCGGAGTCTCTGCAGGGGAATGTTGGAATTGTTTCTTGCTGCAGGTCATGGTCGATTACTTGCCTGCTCGTGCGTCTCTGAGCAACTTGCTCATTTTCCGATGACCTTGCTCTCGACGAGACGGTAAGCCCTGCCTACCTTCCCATCCTAATCCTACAGCGAGGAGAAAGCACCCCTCCACCCCTCTCACTCTCTCTTACGAGCTGGCAGCCGTCAAAATGTTTCGGTGTTTTCCGTTGTGCGTCTTTCTGCACCGCCTTTCCTCCACCTGCCGTATTTGCAGTTCTTCTACCAAGAGAAAAACGATTCTACGTCGGGTATTTGAAAACGAATATGTTTTTTCGCACTCTGACACCCGAGAGCCATATTATTTAACCCTTGCGAGTCGTAGTTAGATTAAAGTCAATGTTTGGAGTAACATTTTGCACGCGTGAGAATGCAAAATCTTCAGAGATATTGTGCGCAAATTACACCGAAGAGCCAAAAAAAACTGGTATAGGCATGCGTTTGTAAATAACAGAGGCATGGAACCAATCAGAGTAACGCGATGCGGTCAGCAGCTAGATCGGTTACTGCTGCAACAATGGCAGGTTATCAAGATTTAAGTGAGTTTGAAAGTGGCGTTATAGTCGGCGCACGAGAGATGGGACATATCATCTCCGAGGTAGCGATAACATTTGGATGTTCGCGTACGACCATTTCACGAGTGAACCGTGAATATCGGGAATCGGGCAAAACATTACATCTTCGACATCGATGCGGCCGGAAAAAGATCGTGAAAGAACGGGACAAACGACGACTGACGAGAATCATTAAACGTGACAGACGTGTAACCCTTTCTCAAATTGGCGCAGATTGGATTTGTGGACTGCCTTGAAGGATCCATGGTGTGAATTACCTCCTGCATACCTTCAGACATTAGTCGAGTCCATGCCACGTCGCCTTGCGGCACTTCTGCGTTCTCGGGGGGCCCTACACGATATTAGGCAGGTGTACCCGTTTTTTTTTTTTGGCTCTTCAGTGTATATTTGCAACGTCGATCTCAAAAATTTTCACAGCTGAAAAAAAAAATCTCACAATGGAACGTATTAGAGACATCAATTTTGCAAACACACGACGGATACACGGGGAATCGTGCAGCCGGAAATTATGACAAAATATTGACAAACATTTTACTGAAAATAACTTGCCACTTATGCAAGAATTACACTGCATAGCAATTAATTATTACTGGAAAACATCTGTAGCGTCATTTGTTTTTTGTTTTGATGCCGTCATTTTACGCTTATTTTAGAGACTTTAGGTTTTGTCCTCCGCTCCTTGTTATAGCACTCAGTTTGACACGTAACGCAAGAACCTTTGGATCACCGGTTGCCTACCTCATCTAAAACCTCTGTTGTTATATCTCTGCCATGAGCATTGGCCTATTATACAGTACCGATGAATAGTTTATCGGGCAATGTCAAAAGAAACCTACACTTTAGCCACAGCATGGCTGTGAATTCCTTCTAGGCACTTCATTTAATCAGGACATACGGACATCCTTTTTAACGACCTAGAAGATGTATTGTAGTAGTTATGAATTGTTATGTTTTGAAATAACTGCGATGAAAATTTACCTCTTTTAGATGCATAATACGCTGAGTTTAATGTGTCCTCAAAAGAATTTCCACCAAACATTTTGCTTAGAAAAGGTGTTACAAGGTTGTCACTGCGGTGTGAAAATTTAACTTTAAAAAAAAATTCTGTAAATTTTATTGCACATTTTTATTAACTTATACTAAGAAATGGGCTTTTATTCCTTGTTATGTAATTTCTAAACGATCCGTCAGAAACATTTATAGCCAAGAAGGGACCACGGACGTAAATAAGTATATTTCAACACTAGAAGAGAGACACTGTGTTCTTGTGTGATTTTCACTTTAGAGTTAAATCAATTGTTTGTGACCTTAAACTTTTGACCGGTACTGTATTCCTACCCACAGGCAATGATGCTGTGCATCTCTGAGTGCATACTGATAAGTCCGCATTCTTTGACCTCCCCTGGTCTGAACTGACTACCATGGGAGATATGTTCCATTTGGACCTGAATCAATAGTATACACAAATAAAACTCTAATGTTGTGCGAACAGTATTAATGTTACTACTACACCAATTTTTTTTTATCTGTGAGCCGTCAATTACTATTGTTGCTCTTAATGTAATAGACAGGTTGAGTATAAAAAAATAACCTAACTTTGAAGGTCTATAATATCAAAACCAAACAACCTTTAACCTTGATCTACCAATCAATTGAATAGTGGAACCGTGAAGTTTGTTTACCATACATTCATAAAAGTTCAACGTGAGCAGGATGTGTCATCTACACTCAAGGATGCCTTGCCATACTCACAGGCGACGGTCATCTGCGGCAACGCAGAGCCAACGTTCATCGCTGAACATGATGCAAGTCCACTCGACATCGCTCCGTGCCTCCACCTCAAACTACTGCCGCCTCTGCTCTAGTGTTAACGGTAGCCTAGAGCATGGGACGGTGGACCCATAGCCTGGGCAATGCAAGCCACCCGGGCATGATGCACGAAGACACGATAGGCTGCAGAGTTTCCAGTACATGTGTCCAGATAACAGGCGCCGAAGTAACAGTATTGTGTATTGCTTACCGTACAACGGGGCCACTGTGGCATCGAAATGCCCCATACGTCTGGCAATTGCACGATTTATCCACCCAGCTCTATTAAAATCCGTAAATTGTTGGTAATGCTTTCGCATGTAGCTGTGTGGTGTACTTCGTGTTCGGTGATTATCCCTCACTGTGTTGACTGCCTGACGCTCCGATCACGTCTTGTAACAGTGTTGCTAAAATCTTGGTGGAACTACTTATGTATTCTGGTGACCATTCTAGACGTTAGAAATAATTGCAAATCCATTCCTCTAAACATTAAGCCACGGTATATCCTTCTGGGTTCTTTACTTTTTTTGTCAGTCAGTGTAATTCGGTTTGCCATTTTTATTATGAACTTATTTACTTAAAGGATAAGCATAATTTAATTTTTTTTTAAACATTTTACCAACCCACATTAAAAAAGCAATAAAACAATCTTGCTTTGTTTCAGTACCTCAAACCCCACCGTTTTAAAAAATTCGTACTTAACTTTCAAAAAACCAAAATTTTACACTACCTCGTAGGCAGGAAAATTAAGTAATACTGTATACACGTGATAAGGGCAATTTAATGGTTGTGATTCCTGCAGCTCATCGCAAACAACGTAATGAAATCTTATAAATTTGACACAGGCCCTGCAAACATATTAAATTTTTCATTGTGTACCGTAATATAGACATTTTCCCCAGTATTGAGCATTTTTGCACTAAGTGTTGGGTAAACAGCAGTAATACGAAATTCAAAAGACTTTTATGCCGCCTTTGTGCCAGAAATAAAGGAGGTAGCCTAAACGACCGTGGAATTGTTACCTAATTATATTTTCATTAAAATAAATTTAAAACATATTTTCATGAAATTTTATCTACCAATTCTGGTTTCAAGCGTGAAAATATGCAAGTGCTAAACAAACTCCGTTTTGCGACTTGCCACGTGTAGAAACCAACCATTGATAAAGAAATTAAAGTGTCTCATAAAGAAACACTTATTACTCTAACGTCTATTATACAATTATTTCACTGACTACAAAAATAAATATTATGCTATTAGCAGTGCCGAAATACAAAAGGGAACTGCCCCTATTCTTAGCCAACATACCGTTATTATAACACAGACTTTTCAGGTAAAAATATATTCGTTAGCAGGGAAGATTTTTTTTGAAAGTTTGAATTCGAAAATGTTTATATAACTGTCACCTCACATATTCCTGATCAGGCAGTAATTACTATCAAATGGCGGTTTCTATTTATTTGTTTACTTTTGTGTTTTTCGGAATTTAGCGAAGGGCGAAGAAAAGAGAATTTGAATTAATTTAAGGAATTGATTTGACTTCACCGATTTTCTGCGCAACCTACAAAACATAGCCAAGTGCATAAAAACCTACATACAAAAATGGAATAACTTATTCACTCAATATAACCACGCAAACCTGAGAACAAAAAAAACCACAGAGACATNCGTTTTGCGACTTGCCACGTGTAGAAACCAACCATTGATAAAGAAATTAAAGTGTCTCATAAATAAACACTTATTACTCTAACGTCTATTATACAATTATTTCACTGACTACAAAAATAAATATTATGCTATTAGCAGTGCCGAAATACAAAAGGGAACTGCCCCTATTCTTAGCCAACATACCGTTATTATAACACAGACTTTTCAGGTAAAAATATATTCGTTAGCAGGGAAGATTTTTTTTGAAAGTTTGAATTCGAAAATGTTTATATAACTGTCACCTCACATATTCCTGATCAGGCAGTAATTACTATCAAATGGCGGTTTCTATTTATTTGTTTACTTTTGTGTTTTTCGGAATTTAGCGAAGGGCGAAGAAAAGAGAATTTGAATTAATTTAAGGAATTGATTTGACTTCACCGATTTTCTGCGCAACCTACAAAACATAGCCAAGTGCATAAAAACCTACATACAAAAATGGAATAACTTATTCACTCAATATAACCACGCAAACCTGAGAACAAAAAAAACCACAGAGACATAGTAGACAAAAATATGATGTTTGGGGAAATCATGTCTCCGATGACAGGAGAATGAGTTCTTCTCATACCCAGAGTTTTATTTCATCTGTCTAAATACAGTTAATTTTGTTTAGTTTTTCTGCCGCTAGGCTCATATNGCCGAAATACAAAAGGGAACTGCCCCTATTCTTAGCCAACATACCGTTATTATAACACAGACTTTTCAGGTAAAAATATATTCGTTAGCAGGGAAGATTTTTTTTGAAAGTTTGAATTCGAAAATGTTTATATAACTGTCACCTCACATATTCCTGATCAGGCAGTAATTACTATCAAATGGCGGTTTCTATTTATTTGTTTACTTTTGTGTTTTTCGGAATTTAGCGAAGGGCGAAGAAAAGAGAATTTGAATTAATTTAAGGAATTGATTTGACTTCACCGATTTTCTGCGCAACCTACAAAACATAGCCAAGTGCATAAAAACCTACATACAAAAATGGAATAACTTATTCACTCAATATAACCACGCAAACCTGAGAACAAAAAAAACCNCATAAAAACCTACATACAAAAATGGAATAACTTATTCACTCAATATAACCACGCAAACCTGAGAACAAAAAAAACTACAGAGACATAGTAGACAAAAATATGATGTTTGGGGAAATCATGTCTCCGATGACAGGAGAATGAGTTTTTCTCATACCCAGAGTTTTATTTCATCTGTCTAAATACAGTTAATTTTGTTTAGTTTTTCTGCCGCTAGGCTCATANTTCTCATACCCAGAGTTTTATTTCATCTGTCTAAATACAGTTAATTTTGTTTAGTTTTTCTGCCGCTAGGCTCATATTGCTAGATTGGCTTTAATTGTGTTTATTTTTCATTCTTTGGCACTACTACGTATCTTTTTAAAGCGGTAGACAAAGATATATTAAATTCTGAAAATAATTAAAAGGAAAAAAAATTTCACATGGGTATAGTAGAAACTAGAAGGATTCAACCCGCGGATGGTGTCAGTCCTGCCCGTAAAGGTGGTGGGGTGAGTTTTTCCGCAGATCACTAAAATATCCTGCGACGAAGATTAGCCCTGTAGCCCCCCTGCCCGCCGACGACCCCCTCCCGACCCCCGCAGGCGTCGTCCTGCGATGTGTCCCTATCATGTTGCTGTGTTTGCACTGGCGGTCGACGATCAAGAGGTTTTCGAGGGCCCACCACTTCCACGCCTGTCAGTTGTTGCAGGGCGCGTCTGGCAGCCCTCTTTCTCCCCGGGCTGCGCGGAGTAGAGAGCGTGCAACATTGGCACAACTGCCCCCCCTCGAGCACCGCCCTCCGCAACATCTCGCGAACAACGATCAAGCCAGTTGCTACACTGCAGCGCCTCCCTGCGGCATCGATTCAATTACCCTCTCTCTCTCTCTCTCTCTCTCTCTCTCTCTCTCTNAACTGCCCCCCCTCGAGCACCGCCCTCCGCAACATCTCGCGAACAACGATCAAGCCAGTTGCTACACTGCAGCGCCTCCCTGCGGCATCGATTCAATTACCCTCTCTCTCTCTCTCTCTCTCTCTCTCTCTCTCTCGCTGTTTCTTCGCTCCTGACGCAGTCCCTCGCCCGCTGCCGGCTCTCTAAGTCTCTGATGTCCGCCTAAGTGCGCATTTGCACACGTTGTTCGCAAAACCCGTCTATGATGTTCGCTTAACAGTGTGCGCTGCACGTACGATCAAGAATTGTGTACATCACGTCGTTTTGGTACTCAAAAGTCGTACACTGGTAACTTTTTTTTTTTGTAATTTTTCTTCCGAGAAACTGTTTTGAAATTTGGCAAACGTTTGTAACAGTATAACAATTTCTCTTGTAAAACTACTCGTTTGCAAAGCTGCGAGAATCATGTTTGTAACAGACCTCAAGAAATATTTGTACTGCACTGACCTGTATCCACGAGCTCAAGTAAAATTGCGGACACTCGACAACGTAGAACCGTATACAGCTGTTTGTGCAATAACTAATGGGTGTGATATAAAGTGTAGTTGTGTGCGAAAATAAATGCATTGCAAGTTTGAATAACGTAAATCACCTCAAACCACTCAAATAATGAGAATTAAACGACGACAATTTTGAAACTACGTGACGCTATCTCTATTTGTTAAGGTTAATGTTTCATATGTACACAGAACTCCGAAAATGAAATTAATGCGTTCTTCTTAAACTGATAACTTCAATAATAATTTGTAGGCACCTAATACTACATTTCTTACAAAAATGAATGTAACATTATGTAAGTTATGTTGGTCTTATGGCGAGTAGTGTGGGCTACTAATTGAATGGCCGTGGGTTTGAATCCCCGCGTAGGCAAGGATAAAAAAAAAAATTTACGACCTATATTTGAAAGCATTTTTTTCCTTGTTCTCTGTTATTAATTTATCACATTTATTATGTAGAAAAGAAAATATGATTTTATTTCCACTTCTTAATGATGTAAGTTATAATACAAGCCTATCACGTATAGTTACAAATATATGACTTGCAGATTTTAAAAGAAAACTGCTTGTAATTGTACATAGGACTTTCTTGGAAACTGGTTTTCCATGGATTTTTACAGTGTAGTAATACACAAGTGATCGTTGAGAAACAACAAATTGCATCGCTCTGAATTTTGCTTGTAAGTTTGATACACAGTCGATTCACATCATTATGACCGCCTGTTAGTATCCAGAGTAACCGCCCTTCGCAGCACGGACAGCAGCTAGACGAGCTGGCAGTAACTCAGTCAGGTGCTGATAGGTCTCCACGGATATCTGGAGCCATGGCGTCTGCAGTGCATCACAAAACTGTTGTAGGGTGCGTGGCGGTGGAGACAGATGGCGAACACGATGAACGAGGTGGTCCCACAGATAATCAATTGGATTAAGATCGGGGCTGTTTGGGGGCCAGGGAAGAACTTTTGAAGTCTTGATCGTGCTCTTACAGCCACGTGCGGACACTTCTAGCCGCGTGGCAAGGCGCATTATCGTGCTGGAATATCTCATCCTCCCGAGGAAAGACAATCATTATGTACGGGTGGACATGATCGCCTAGGATGGATTCATAACCAAATCGATTAAGAGTGCTTTCCACGTGGATGATGGGACCTAGACAATACCACGAGAACATTCTCCAGACCATAACACTGCCCCCACCACCTTGTGTTCTTCCAGAAGTGGGTGCAGGGTGTCGGTTCTCCGACGTTTCTCGCCGGACACGCTGACGTCCATCCATTCTATGCAGCTGAAGACGTGACTCGCCGGTGAAGGCTACCCGTCGCCAATCAGCAGCGTTCCAGTCGCCACACTGTCGAGCAAATTACAGTAGTTTTCATCGATGCGCCTGTGTTAGCATGGGTGTAGTCACCCTCCGTCTGCTCCGTAGCCCCATTCGCAGAAGGGTTCCCTGAATTATTGCGGTAGACACGTGTCTGGATGCCCCATGGTACATTTGGATGGTGAGCTGTTCCACTGTAGCCTGTCGGTTGGCCTTCACGCACCGTCGTAGTTGACGTTCACCTCGGACACCAATGGCGCGTGGAGCTCCGCAGTTTCCACGGCGGTTATTCCCAATGGTGCCATTCGTCCACTCACAATACACCTTTACCACAGAGGCACGTGAACATTTCGCAAATGTAGCTGTTTCTGAAATACTACCCCCTTGTCCCGAAAGCTGATGATCATCCCTTTTGGCAACTCGGTTGAGTCACTTCCCTTACCCATGACAGCAGGAAGCGCACTGTGTACATCCAGACTGTCGGTCGCATTATATACCCGCTTCACCAGCCCATGTCACGTGCCATACGTGGCACTTCTAGCAGGTAGTCGTAATAATGTGATTGGACTGTGTATACATGAACGATCGAGAAGCATACATATTTCATCGCTCTTTCGTTATTTTAACTGTGTATGGTTCATAAGAGATCGAGAGGTACATCTAGGCCATGTTTACTGCAATCCCTGATTTTCCTTGCACATATGATCAAAAAATACGCTTACTACGTGTATCTGATTCTCGTTGTACATTAGATAAAGGAACACGTTGCTGTAATGTTCAAAGTCATAGTTACACACATATAATCGATAAAAATAGTTATTGCATCACTCAGACTTTCGCTTATTAGTGTATAATCCATAAACGATAAGAAGCACATATGTTTCATTGCTCTGATATTGGCGTAGTAACGTATTAATAACAAGGGATCAAGAAACACGCCTGTGCTATGTTTATTGCATCCTTCTGTTGTTCGTTGCAAATAAGATTCAAAATAGGTTACTTGCGTGTCTCTGATGTTCGCTTTATATATCAAGAAATATGCTTACTGTATCGATATGATACCCAAAGTCATAGTAATACAAAAATAATCAATAATATATAATTGTTGCACCTATCTGATGATTGCTTATGTATGTATTGCTCATAAATTACCGAAGACATATGTTTCGTGGCTCCGAAATTCACTTAACACGGAGAAATATATATAATGTTATTCACGGTAAAATAAACATTTCTTAGGCATCTCCTAGCAGGCAANACGGATCTGCCGCCATTTTGGAATTTCCCGTTTTCCCCTCAAAATTTCCCGTTTTTCCATTGAAATACCCCATTTTTCCATTAAAATAAAAAAATTTCCCTTTGAATCAGTCTTATTACTAAAAATTCCCATTTTTTTCCCTAAAAATTTCCTGTTCTTCCCTCAAAAAATATCCATGCACCATAATTGCAATAGCTACATTTTGTTAAACATTTTTTCAATCAATGCATATGTACCTCATGATCACATTTATTCGAGAGCTCTTTCAGTTTAAATTAATCGTTTTTATAATGTTAAAAATTTAAAGGCAAATGTTGTATTAAAAATGTTTTTGTTGGGGTCGGCTACATATGTGCATATGCTCACATTGAAAGTTTTTATATATTCTTTTTAAATAATTATTTAGCAGACCAAATTTTTTTCGCAAGTTGGCTCGTAAGGAAGCGAATATGTACATGCATTTAGATAGGCGAATATAATATGAGAATTATTAGGCGGCAGGCTCATGAAATTTAGTTTGCAAGTATAATTTCCAGTTTCAAGGCAACATGTCTGTGTCTAGTAGCCATATTACTTTTTAAAGGCATAAGGCATGTCAAATCGAAAATTGGTATTTTTATTCCATGAAATTTTTTTTTCTTTAATGTAAAACCTTTTAAGTATTTTTTGTTAATTCGTACCGAAATTGTACATAGGATGTAGCAGAACCATGCAAAAAGTTCTCTCAACTTCATTTCAGGTCTCCTCTCTTGAAGTCTAATTATTACCCGATGTCGGAATTTGCAAATTATTATCTGCCTCGTCTGTTTTGTTGACATAAATATGGTACACAGATTACTTAAATGTATATATATATGTGACCAATCCAAGCCCATACAATAAGTAAGGAATATCTGCACAAGTATGATGTAATCATGTTATGGATCAGCATCTACAAACACTTTTAAATTCTGTGGTTTACGAACCAAGAGGCCATTAAAACTTGGAATGTACGAGGAAAGCTAGGGCGATAATCATTCGTGCTCTTCTCAAACATAATTTCTTCGCAATCCTCACCACTGTTACTACTCAAAAAATTGTGCTTATGTCAACATTTGTATACTGATCTTACAGCTTTTTTGTTTAGAGATAAGACTAACACTTATAACATAAATTCAAACAACATTTTCTGTTTGTGTAATATTTGCGTAATAATGTGTGAAAATATATTATAACTTCATCTACCTCCCATATTGAAAATACATAAACGCAGCTGAAATTTCTCTTAAGATATCTTATTTAAATGTTATCTTTTTAAATAAATATGGCGTGATACATATATAATATATGAAATAATGAAACTTTATTAATACATGTAATTATTGCAATATTTTCTCTCGTGTATGTGTGTGAGGGAAATATGCGCGAGTGCGTATAGTGTGTGTGTGTGTGTGTGTGTGTTTGGTGTAACGCATTTACTTGATTTAAAAATGCGACATTTAGTTTCGTTAAAATCACTGCGCGATTCTGACATGCAAATATAGTAACACTACTAGACCAAAGGAAGTTTATTTTCTGGAAAAAAAAAAAAAAAAAAAACTACAACGCCGCTTCTGCAACTATGGCGTTATTTGGAAGAAATAAAAACATTGGTGTGCTTTTTAATACACTGCTCTCAAACCACTATCTATGGCCTGTGTATGAATTTGTAGTGTGTTGAAAATAGGTTTTTTTAATGTAAACTTTAAAAGTGTTTGTTTACGAAGAGTTTCACATTACTTACAAATGACTATCTGTGGACTGCGAGCGTTATTTGTTGCTCTTCAGTATAGGTACGAAGGAAGTTTTCGCATAGCTGTGTTTCAAAATACGGTAACTGTAAGAACACACAACTTTCAACTTTGACAGGTGACGGCTTCGAAAAACAGAGATCAGTATGTTCCTGAAGCGGTGGATATAGCCCATTCATTTCTGGCTTGTCTCGAATGTCTGTAAATGTGTACACTTTTTATTTATCGAATGTCTGTAAATGTATACAAATTTCATTTCTAGAATGTCGGTTAATGTATAAAAGGTTTATATCCCGAATGCCTGTAAGTGTGTAAAAGTGTTATGTCTCAAATATCTTCAAATGTGCGTGACTCGATTGTCTGTAACTGTGGAAATGTGTTAAGTCTCAAATGCCCGTAAATGTGCAAATTTTGTACGTCTCGAATACCTTTAAATACGTAAAAGGGTTTTATGTCTCGAATTTCACTAAATCTGTAAAATTGTTATTACTCGAATATCTATAAATATGTTAAAGTATTATGTCTAGAATGTCTGTAAATGTGTAAAATCGTTTTATACCAAATGAATTTAAATGTGTAAAAGTGTTATGTCTCAAATTTATGTTAGTGTGTAAACGTTTTGTGGTTCGAATGTCCTCAAATTTGAAAAATGGTTAGTCTTGTAAAAGTGTAAAAGTGCAAATGTGTAAAAGTGACTCGAATTTTTGTAAATGTGGAGTAGAGTGGAGAGATTTGGGTGCCTCTTAACATCGATGTCTTGAGAGCTGATGAGGGTGAAGCAAGGTGAGTATGGAGCAGCGCCGTAATGCAAGGGCGATGGAAATGGGAGAACCCCGAGAAACCCCGCCAACAAGCGATATCGTACGGCACGATTTCCACATGAGAACATCCGGGAGCAACCCCGTTGGGAATCAAGCCCAGTTCGCCGAAGTGGGAGGCGAGTAGTCTGATCACTATACCAATGCGACCCCTTTTGGAAATGGGTAACAATATTATGTCACAAATGTCTGTAATTATGTAAAAGTATTATGCCTTGAATGTCTGTGTGTAAAAGTGTTGTGACTCAAATATCTGTAAATGTGTATGTCTTGAATGTCGTTAATGAGGAAATGTGTCTCAAATATCTGTAAATGTGTAAAATTTGTACCTCTTGAATACCTGTAAGTGTGTAAAAGGGTTCTTTGTCTAGAATATCTGTAAATGTGTAAAAGTGTTCTGTCTCGAATGCCTGTAAAAGTGTAAAAGCTTTATACCTCGAATCTCTAAATATGTGTAAAAGTGTTATGTCTCGAATGTCTGTAAATATGTAAAAGTGTTGTGTCTCTAAGGTCTGTAAACGTGTAACATTTTTATGTCCCAAATGTTTGTAATTTTGTTGAAGAGTAATGTCTTGAATGTCTGCAAACGTGTAAAAGCGGTGTGTCTCACATTTATGCAAATGTGTTAAAGTGTTACATTCTGGAATGTCTGTAAATGTGTCCACACCTCAAAGTGTTAATTTTCGTGCCTTTTTCCTCGATGCATAGAGGCCCCATGGAAAAAAAGAAAGCGACGAAATAGCCACGAAACTAGCCCCAAAAACGCTAATTCCTTCCATGTCTTCGTTACATCGAGTGTAGACCTACGACGTTAGTTGGTAGTTTTTCACGATGCAGTGTGCACTTTCGAAAGCCATGCTGAGGATTTGTTTTCCGCCTTATTTTGTATCTTTTAATAATTTATAAAATCAACACTGCCATTGGCTTCAGCACATTATACATTCGTCCGTCAAGTGAAAACGTGCATTTGTTTAGGAACGTAAATGGTAACTATATGCCAGTTCATAATCTATTGTTTTAAAAGCAAGAAAAATCCAACTTGATATGAAATAAATTTAAATATTACACTTTCAATAAAACTTTAAAGCTTGGAACTATTTTATATGACTCGCTGGTAACTTAACTGACGCCTTGTTTTCAGCGTGTACGGCAACATAAATTCAGTTAACTGGCAGTAATAGTTTTTTTCAAATATTAATTTTATTCGAGCTTGCTTTACTGTGGTCAGCCTATAATTTAATACCGATAGCTAAAATCGCGCATAGAGATGAACACTTCCTTAAATACAGTATTATATGGAAGAAGAGTTCAACTCGGTCTAACTGCTAATGTTATTCATTTCTTGTCTTCAGTTATCATTCCCTGTACAACAGAAGTGCCATTCTGTGGCTGGAGTGTTGTGTACTTGTCAAATTTTGTATTGTATTGTCATTTATATGTAAATGTATGTACTTTTGACATGTTCAATAAATGACAGTATCAATGCAATCATGTTAATTAATCAGCTTCGGCAAATGCTTCGCACTATTGCTATGTATCAGTGTTTAGCAATTTAGAAGCCACCAGATGTTCTGCTGCGTTGTCAGGTGAAAAACTTGTAATGTCACAAGAAATTGTGTAAAGCAAATTTATTCCTAATGCAATTAAATTAATTTGGTTTATTTCTGGGACATCGAAATCATAAAACGTTTGAAATTTTTTAACTGGAATAAAACTAATTTCTTAATCTGAAAGTCTCAATTGTAAATAAACTGATTCTTTTTGACGAAAAAACACTCTCAACTACACTAAACGTTTTTCTCCGGCAGTAACTTCAACGTAGCAACATAAACACACTAACATGGTCAGCAATTTATTTAATTCTAGCAAGGCCACTCTGGTTGTGTTGTGTATGTTATGCGTTTATCGTTGTAAGTACGCATGTGCACTGTCGAAGTCAATTGAGCATGTACCCTCACGAGTATAACTAAGTCACTTCAAAGACAAACTCTAATATCTGCAAAACTAAACAAACCGATTTTATTTGCCAATAATTCCAAATACTATAATTTTCAAGGGGCATTTATATTCTCTCTAATATGTAGCATTTTTGGAAAAAAGCCAGTCGGTGTTTGGCGTGAAATGAAATCAATTAAAGGTAGAGCTTATATTTTCCAAGAATTTCTAAAGGTTTACCTTAATTAACAACAAACTAGGAGTATCAAACCAAAAGTTTATGTACAATAGAAGAATGACGTTCACAAAGCTGTTCGACATATCCGCTGTTGCATAAAGCTCATTTTGTAACAGAGATTCAAGAGACACAAAACTGCTTGACTCGATATAAAACATGTCTTCGCGGGAAAGGATAATTTTTGTCTACAGAAATACTTGCTGCACAGGGAAAGAATGATTTCATTTTGCACAAAAATGCACAGAGTTAGTAATAATATGTTTTACAGTTCTTTATGACATTTGAATTTGACGTGAAATCACAGTGATAAAACATTGTTTGTGATGCTATACTCAAAGTATTTATGTTCGAGATAAATACTAATTAAAACTCTGGTACATTATAGCCTTTAGTCAGGTCACTTGTGATGAGCACAATATGGAAAGTTAACATCTTTCTCATAGCGATATTAAAATTGTATTTTTAGAAAGAGTAGCTTGAAAAAAGTTGCCGGAAAATTTCAATCACAAGCTATAAGAAATATCTCATAAATACAATTTTATTAACTATTATTAAGAATATCGTTAAGAACATGTTAAATTAAAAATTATAAAGTATTTTTTGTTAAAACTAAACCATTTCGGTTTCCTCGATCAGCGGATTCACTGAGTGACTCCTAAGAATGACAGGGAATAAAATAAAATGTAGTAGGCATGGTGGTGTCAGCTATTTAACGAATATATATTATCATAAGATATCTAAAAAGAGTATAAAATATTATCCATTATATTTTGCATATAGTATGCATTATATAATATGTGATTTAAAATGTTTTATAAATTATATGTAATATTTAATATAATTTATTTAATATAAAGCATAATATACCATATAATAATATTGGAATATATTGAATAAATGGTTTTTAATGTGTAATCATATATATATATAAAATAATATGTATCATGTACATATAATATACAACCACACAAATGTTCTATCGTTTTTCATAAGCGCTATTATTGAAAAAATTGAAGAAATGATTTTGTAAATAAAGAAACTATTATAGTTCAACAATAATATGGCAGATTCATTTACCGAAAAAAGGTAACTTTGTATTGTATGTTGAAGGGAGTTATTAGCAAGCGTCAAAATGCGTGTCCGAGACCTAGAAACGCGGGAGTGCTAAGGTCGATGTAGGTGCACGTTTTAAACGCCCCATCGCACAGTCTTTAAGCGCCATTCAATGTACTGGTATGATTTATTCCCGTTGAAGTGAGTGACATGGTGTACTGATAAAACCCTCTATTCGCATACGGGAGGACACATATGCGTTTGCCGGTGCGGTCGTCAATATTTCGGTTTCGCGCCTTTTTTTAAAATCACTATTTAGCGTTGAGACGAAGGCCGTGAGTGATTTCTTCCCGACTCTGATTGTCCGAACCATTGCTTATTTCTTAAATTATCACGATATTAATAATAAATTAAACCCCACTGAAAAATTTAAATGCACTACCTCAGTCATTATGTTCCCAAACTGGCTGGCACCTCGAGTACAGGTAACCACACATCTTAGCGACGTTCAGTCAGTTGTTGCCAGACGTACCAGAATTCTGGTGTTTGTATAAGATTTTGTCTCTTTGTACCAGGTACCCAACTTTTTTCATTCTGGTATGCATAAATACAGGATTTTTTCTGGCCACAGAAATTTCCTCAAATTTATTGATTTAGAGAAATGAACAGTTAATTATAAATTATTTTACAAACAAAATAATAATAGTTGTGTAACCCAATTGCGTAAATGTATTTTATGTGACATTGTACTTGTAGTTTGTAGCCATACATAGTAGTAATTTATGTATTTTTTAGTCTCAGAATAAGAATGTTTAAAGAAAATTAAGATATTTATTTTGTAAAATGTGCCCCCTGAAAACAATATGTAGATAGGCCTATAAAATTAACCAATAGCAATCCAAAATACCAAAAAAAAATTATAACCTCTTTGAAAATTATGCTATTTTTATTTAGAACTTGTAATTACCATAACGTAAATAAAATAACATAAAGTTGTGGCAGGGGAGGGGCTGTTTTTATAAGTGTAGCTGAATTTTATGGAGAATACCAGAATTAGACAGTAAGGGGTACTAGAATTTCATATTCCTCTTCTGGGGCAACACTGCGTTCAGTAAGATCGTGAACTGACGCCTTAAGTGTAGGCAACCAAGCATCACATTTACGTTCATTCTGATCGTAAATTGGCGCCTTGAGTAGAGGCAATCCCACATCACAGAGACGTTCAGTAAGATCGTGGAATGGCGCCCGAGTGTAGGCAACCACACATCACAGCGACGTTCAGTAAGATCGTGAACTGGCGCCTCGAGAGTAGGCAACCACGCATCACGGCATCCACGAACTTAACGATTTTACTAAACATACTTTCCGTCAGCGATTCACTTTTAGGAGAGGGGCCGCTGTCGCTGAGCGGTTAGACTGCTCGCTTCCCACCATGGCGAATCGGGTTCAATCCCCTGTCGGGTCACTCCAGATTTTCGCAAGTGAGAATCGTGTNGCTCGCTTCCCACCATGGCGAATCGGGTTCAATCCCCTGTCGGGTCACTCCAGATTTTCGCAAGTGAGAATCGTGTCGGACGATGCCGCTGGTCGGTGGGTTTTCTCAGGGATAACCCGTTTCCCCCACCCTTGCATTCTGGCGATACTCTATTCTCACCTCATTTTACTCTAACCGGCTCTCAATATCTCGTTGTTAAAAGCCACCCAAATTTCTCAATTCTCTCGATTCAAATCGCTTTTAGGAGGTTTTCAGTCATGACCAGGTAAATTTTTTGGGGCAGTAGTAAAGAATTTGTGCTGTATGTTCGTATAGGTTTGNGAGGTTTTCAGTCATGACCAGGTAAATTTTTTGGGGCAGTAGTAAAGAATTTGTGCTGTATGTTCGTATAGGTTTGCAGCACATTTTATATAACGATTTCCTTCTTGCAAACATACACGTTCAAGACGTAAACATTGAAATAGTAGTTTACGAAAGTGTAAAGGGTAATACATAAATGTCATTGCAGTTTTTGAATAACAAATTTTTCCATTGAACATCGAGGTAGGTAGGAGCATTAAACCGTGCAGTCCTAGCCTGGAATCAAGAAACGTTTTGTCTTTAGCTACACCGGAATTATTTTCGGCGAAACTGTATCTGCTGTCTGGTTTCGGCTCGCAATTACAATGGACGACGTATGGTTTACCCACCACCTAGTAGCTCTTAAGAATTCCGCCTTGATAGGCTGTCGAATTGTGAGCAGTGATTCAGGTAATACTTATTATTCATAAACCATTCCACGTATATACACTGAAGAACCAAAAAGACTGGTATAGGCGTGCGTATGCAAATAACAGAGGCACGGAACAAATCAGAGTAACGCGATGCGGTCGGCGGTTACTGCTGCTACAATGGCAGGATATCAACATTTAAGTGAATTTTGAACGTGGNTTTTTTGGATCTTCAGTGTATAATACGTCTACCTCGGAATGGCATTTAAAAAACATATTACATGTTTTAGTTTTTTCCCCTTTTCTAATGTGTAATTTTTTAAATATGAAAATTACTGAAACGGACTTTTTCACAATCATTTTAAGGTACGAATAAACACATGCATACTATTGAAAGTCGTCAAGGAGCGTGCATCATGTTCTTCTCTTTTATATTACACCATAAAATAGCTACTGTCACAACTGAGAATATCGAGAGGCTGATTGCTGACGTTAAGACTGCACGCCAGCTGAGTACCTTGTGCATAGAGGCGATGTTGCATGTGATAAGCGTACTTTGATCTGCCGTAATGATTTCAGGCCTCGGGCACCTATAAGAGTATCTCCAGCCGTGCAGAGCCCTCGGCGAGTGTAGGAGCTCGATTATCCGCAAGTTTGACCAACTCGAGCAGGACCGAGTTCAGCTTGCAAGCGTTTACTTCTCTGCGTCTCCTCCGCAAGGCCGGGATTACGACGACTTTACGTTACGCGTAACACGCATCACGCTACAGTTTCACGTGTACGTAAATTGTGGTATTTTTGGCTGCTGTATTATGATGCTTCACGTTATCACGTTAGCAGTATATATCTGGTGTAACGCGATCCACTTTTCATACAGTTTAAACGATTACCTATTTATATAAACTCTGNGTTAGCAGTATATATCTGGTGTAACGCGATCCACTTTTCATACAGTTTAAACGATTACCTATTTATATAAACTCTGGCTATATATAATTATTTTCCAATCAAATTTTAATTAAAAAATTTACGGTAAATTAAAAAAAAACAAATTTGCAGCATAAATTTACTAAAAAAAATACATATATTTACCACACAAATTGAGAAATTAAATTTTAAAGCCATTGCAAAATAAAGTTACAAATTAAATTTAAAAATAAATTATCCAAATACATTTTTACGAATACATTTATTTTTAAACTCAGCAAACGGAATTTAAATTCAGCGACGTATACTCATACAACCAATCATTTTTTAAAATTAAAATTTTGTAATATATTTTTTAAATTTTTTAATTAAACATGTTCNAAAATTAAAATTTTGTAATATATTTTTTAAATTTTTTAATTAAACATGTTCTAGATTTTGTTTATGCAGCAAAATGTCTTAATTGTATGAGAAGTGGTCCATGATACATCATATATTTACTATTGACTTTAACTTCATGTACTGAATATAAATGCCAGGGAAAAGGGCATTTGCTTACCATATTGAAAACTTTGAAAATTCAAGNTTAACTTCATGTACTGAATATAAATGCCAGGGAAAAGGGCATTTGCTTACCATATTGAAAACTTTGAAAATTCAAGTTATAGAAACATTTTGGAATTTGACCTTAATGTGGCAAGAGCAGGGGGCAAAAGTATAGCGTTCATGATATAAAATTTTTTTGTAAACAAGGAGATGGCCATAACTCTCATAACAAAATGTACTTGGGAGAAGGAGATAAGTTTTTCGTGTATATATGAATAAATTATATATAATAAATATTTGTCTGTTCGAGAAAATCAAATTTTTTTTATGGAATACTAAAAATTTTAAACTGATTGGTGAACAGTCTGCATTTCATGCAAGTATTTTTATATAATTTTTTAACATAGATTTAATTGATTAAATNAACTGATTGGTGAACAGTCTGCATTTCATGCAAGTATTTTTATATAATTTTTTAACATAGATTTAATTGATTAAATGTTTTGATGAATGACAAAACAAAACAATACTAGCCTAACTTATATTATTTTCTTCATACTTATTAATGGGAGAAAATTACATATTCACCGCAGTTGGTTACAAATGTGAGCAGGGGATATCGCAACAATAAAACNAACTGATTGGTGAACAGTCTGCATTTCATGCAAGTATTTTTATATAATTTTTTAACATAGATTTAATTGATTAAACGTTTTGATGAATGACAAAACAAAACAATCCTAGCCTAACTTATATAATTTTCTTCATCCTTATTAATGGGAGAAAATTACATATTCACCGCAGTTGGTTACAAATGTGAGCAGGGGATATCGCAACAATAAAACNCTTATTAATGGGAGAAAATTACATATTCACCGCAGTTGGTTACAAATGTGAGCAGGGGATATCGCAACAATAAAACCAAAGCGATCTGAGGCAAACACAGCATAATATCGTCCCTATTGTGATTGGCCTGTTAGACACGTAGCACATAAACACTTATCTCGTACCACGCAAAAGTTTGACACTGACAAGCTTTTCTTTAAGTGAACGTAAACGGAAAAGTTCTTATTAAGTCTCATTGAAATAGACTGGGAGGTGTATAGTAGGGTGGGTCTTTTTTTTTTATTTCTCGATATTGTAAAGGGCACAGCGATTGAAAGGTGCTTAATGGTGTTGGTAATCCATGCGTAAAATTTTATTACGTTTTATTGAGTTTTATTGCCTCCGGATTGTGATTAAAGATTAAAAAAAATTGTTTTTCGGGGTTTTTCTCAATAAAAAATAATAATATAGAAATACTTTATACAAGTGATAAACATCGAATTGAATGAAAAATATACTTTATTTTACTAATACTAAGCAGGAAGGTTCTGGAGAGCTCACCCTCCCCCCGTAATCTGCACTGTTTACTGTGCGTTATTGAGACAATAACAACCAGTGTCGCCCGTCACTATACACTGTATAGCCCGCTTACATGAACTTGTAATTTGTAACGTGTAAGGTGAAACATGAATTCATCGTCATCACGATCTAAAGAGTGCAGGCCACAAAAAATATTATTTATTTAATATTTGTAGGAAATACTGTACCATTCAACTGGTATAAATTACGTGTAAGTTCTCTTACCTCACATAAAAATATTTGTATAGCATAGTTTTTGCATCACTGCATGTCAAAAACCACAAGTTTAGANGTTCTCTTACCTCACATAAAAATATTTGTATAGCATAGTTTTTGCATCACTGCATGTCAAAAACCACAAGTTTAGATTTTTAAGGGTGTAAATCTTAAAGGAACAAAAATATTAACGGAACATTTAAAAACCATGAAGGAAAGAACTGGGAATTCGTATTTACGCCAAAACATTGATTTCACTGAATTTTTGCACGACAAATATTGTGACGTAATGTTTCCTAGTTCAGTCATTATGCCTAGCGCAACTCGATTTTTGCAAAAATAANGCACGACAAATATTGTGACGTAATGTTTCCTAGTTCAGTCATTATGCCTAGCGCAACTCGATTTTTGCAAAAATAATTCCACGGAGGCTAGAAATCTATATTATTTCAATATATACGTTATTTAACCTTGATATGACAAGAACAAGAACAATTATACCAAGATGATACACGCAAGCGCGTAACCTTTGTGCACTGATCGAAAATGTCGGGGATAAGTTTTGTTGCTTTTCAGATTGAAAACTCTCAAAATAAGTTTCTCATCAACCCGATTTCGTTGTAATCGGTAGATATTCCCCGAAGACAAAAGAACTTTATTTTTTAATGCAGCGCTATCTTACAAAATTGCAGATAAAATACGGCTTCGTATTGGTATATCTACTGTTTGGTAACAGAAACTTGCAGAATTCCTATTTTGGTTGGAATTGGTTGACTAGTATGTTAGATAAAGCATACTTGCACACCTGCAGTTTTCCTTTCTTTAATGTTTGCGTGCCTTCGTCGTAGGCAGCGTGACGGTTGACTGTACCAATGAGAATTAAGTTACTCCGGTACTGAATGTTTATTTGTAGGTAGGCAGTTGGTCTTGACGTCTCGTCAAAAGCGAGGTCATTAGAGACGGAGATTTTGGTCAGGGAAGAAGGATTGGGGAAGGAATCGGCCATGGACTTCGTTAATGACCCACCCTAGCATTCGCCTGGAACGATTTCGGAAAACCATGGAAAACCGATATTATGATGGACTGACCGGGAATCGAACACGCATCCTCCCGAATGCGATTCCAGTGACTTTCCTCTGCGCCACCCCGCCTCGTCTGAATGGCTGTGATTCGTGGGCAGGCACATAAGACGCGTAGCACTTGAAACCAACCAATTGCGAAAGTGGATCGGAGTCAAAAGTGTTTTGAAATACAACGTGACAAGAAATATTTCCGTGAAAATCGTGTGCCCCTAGTAAATCCTGTACTGCTTTGGATGCCTATTCGCGGTTTATTCGCGCTTTTGAAATAAAACCTTTGAAAAATTTCACTACGAATGACGTGTTCGGTTGTTCCTTAAATACGTAACGTTTATACATGCTTCTCTCAACTGTTAACTGGTTGGGTATTGCAGTACTTCCGGAATTTTCATTTCGATAATTAAAGTGAAGAGATTTGGGCGGCTCTTAAAATCGAGGTCACGAGAGCCGACGAGGGTGAAGTGATGCGGGTATGCAGCAGCGCCGGAATGTAGGGGCGGGGAAAACGGGAGATCCCCGAAGAAACCCGCTGACCAGCGGCGTCGTCCGGCACGAGTCCCACTTGCGAACCGCTCCGGTGTGAACCCGCCGGGGATTGAAAACCGGTTCGCCTTGGTGGGAGGCGAGCAGTCCACCCGCTCAGCCACCGTCGCCCCTCACTTCGAAAACGTAAACACGTTGGATGAACAGAGGATCCAATATGGCGGGTGCGGAGGTTCGCTTTGAGGACCCGGGGTGCGAGCAAACAGATTTCCTCCGTGTCTCCGGGTCGGGCTGCGAAGCGCCGNGGTGAAGTTTTCATCCCTCCCCCCGCTGAGTCACACGAATTGTCCACCACACTGATTTCACACAGGCGCTCGGGTGAGCAAGGATTGTGTGTCGGTTGGAGGGAGAAGGAGGCAAACACGACGATTCCGCCGCTCGCAGTGTCGCAACTCGACACGGCCGAGCGAGCTCCAGTTCCGACGACCGCTGAGAAAAGGTTTTGTCGAATCAAACAAAGTTTGTTTGGGGCGACTAAACCAGTTGTTTATATAGGGGCAACAAAATATTTTGTTGTTGAAACGAAATTATTTTGTTGTTTTTATTTTAATTTCCCCAGAACCAAAATTTGTCTTGTACAGCTAAAAATTACTTTCGCTCTACGTACAGTAAACTTTTTTTCGGTTAATATAAAATAAATGAAACGGCACTCCGAGATTCGANAATTACTTTCGCTCTACGTACAGTAAACTTTTTTTCGGTTAATATAAAATAAATGAAACGGCACTCCGAGATTCGCACCTGTATCAGCGGCACCCGAACGCCGCGCCTTAACATCCTCAGCCAACGTGACAACGGAAGAAATTAGAAAGTTTTTAAATGCACACGCTTCAAATAGTAGACAAGGTGCGCAAATAAATGTTTCAAGTTTTAGCCTTGCATTTTAGTTTCCCGTACAACATGTTTTATTAGAATGTCTGCACCATTATTGAGCATCAATACATGCGCTCAGAAACACTGTTACTATCCTAAGTTTCACAAAATATACAAACACTAAAACCGTATTTTAAAATGGGGGTTATCAAATGAGTGGCCAAACATATATATGCAGCCGATTGAACCCGTTATTTTGNAAACCGTATTTTAAAATGGGGGTTATCAAATGAGTGGCCAAACATATATATGCAGCCGATTGAACCCGTTATTTTGTTGACAGTCTAATTTATTTTGGCCAATCACAGATGTTTTGTTCATTCAAGCGTGTATTTTGTTAGATGACCCAAATTATTTAAGTTGCTTTTCAAGATTTGTTAATTTTACAAAATATTTTGTTTCAGTAAAAAAATAAATTTTTTGCAATATAAAATATTTTGTTGCACCCGTCACGCAAGACATTTTCTTTGCTTTCAACTTAACGCGGTGGCAAACTCTTTACTCGGCTTGGATCCTCTTTTATTTCGTCCCTCTCTCCCNGTCATAATTTTTGATAATATGCAGACAGTTTATTTAAGCCGTTGCACGGATGTATCTCTTCCTGTTCTACGCCCTGCCGTAGCCTGATCATGTGACCTGCAGGAATTCTCCACGTGGTTTAACTACCGCTCTTGTCGTCCTGTAGGACGTTGAAGTCGTCACGAGGCTCATTTTAATTCAGTGTTTTTGCCTGAGCCGACGAGCATTAGGGCGCAATTAACGGTGAGTCGTGGACAAATTTTGTGTGTCAGTTGGGAGGTTTTGAAATGTTTTATTGTTTGTGTGGCATAGTTGTGTTAGTCTTGGATGAGCAGTATTGCTACAGTTTTTTTTTTAAACTGTGGTTTCAGTTGCCCGTCTAAATTTTGTCTAGGTTTAAACAAAAACTTTGTGTCGCTGTATCTCCCAGTTTTAAAGTGTCGTGTTTTGTGTTGTTCGCTGGCCAAGAGNGTTTAAACAAAAACTTTGTGTCGCTGTATCTCCCAGTTTTAAAGTGTCGTGTTTTGTGTTGTTCGCTGGCCAAGAGTTAATCCTTTTTAGGTAATTTTGGTGTCCACGACTCTCACGTTGGGCTGCCTTGTATTCGTTTTTAAATGTGTAATTTTTGCAACATTTTTATTCGGTTGGAGCCTTGACGGGTCGTTTGACTGCCTCCATCGGAATTTTAATACTTTTAACAGTAGTTTTAAAATGCTCCTTTTTTATGAAACGAAGGTTTTACCGTGCTTAAACAGATGCCCTCCTTTCTAGTTTCTCAAGTTTTATTATCTAGTCAGTTTTCTAATAATTGTTTTAATCAACTTGGCATTTAATAACGTTTTCATTTAAAGTTCATGCAAGTTGTATTATTCAAGTTTTGTGATGAATTGATCAATTATTATGTAAATCAAGAAGTAATTTTCATTGTAATGCTTTTGCATATTTTAATGTCGTGTATGATTGCAGAGTTTTGGTGTATAATAATTTGAAAATGTATAACTTTTGTTTCATTCTTGTTAGTATTATTCGTGCTACGGCACGCACTCAGCCTCCTGATTCCTAGACCCAAGGGACTGCAAACGATAACGTTTGTTTATGCAAAGAAAACGTAAACACCATCTTTGGTCGAGTGGCTAGCGTACCCGGGTTCCATTCCCGGCGGAGTCACGACAGATTTTCTCACGCGCGAAACGACATGCGAAATATTCAGTCATTTCTTGGGTAAGAGTTATCGTCATTTTCCACACATTTATTAAAAATTTTTTCGAGCGCTATTGATACAACATGCTTTCATAACATTACCTATTCCAGAAATATATTTTGCGCTCGTATATTTATCTTTATCTCTTGTATCTGATATGTTTTATATACTTTGCAAAAAAAATAGTAATATTTTCACTACAATATAAGTAACTTGGTATTCCTCATGTAAGAAACTAAATAATATTTTCTTTAAATTTTTCAACACTTCTTATTTATGTAGAATAAATGAAAAACTTTTGAATGAATACTCTCGGAATGTACTACGAGAATACAAACTTGGAATATTTGTTAAGGAAATTAAAAACTACTAGCAGAAAATTAAATATATGTTAACGTCATTATGTAATTAGTCAAAAACTCAACAACGCTTTATGTTAATTATGATGTTTCTTGTATTTAAAAGGAAATTAATTACACAATTACCTACATGTTCATTATTTATTCACTTAGTTACTTCGTATTTTGTTCAGTAATTGATTTGCTTATATACTAGCTTAACTACTTATTACATTATCAAATTGCTTTATAAGTTCTTGTTACTCGTATTCTCTATTTTACATTCAGACTTACTTAGTTATTGGTTCTACTCAGAAACTTTCTAGTTTCCATAGTTACATAAGTATTAACATAAATATTTTCTGGTTTGATATACTTTTATTTTTATTTTCTTGCTTTAATTTTCGTTTGCTTATAGAGTTAATTAGTTGGTTTTTACAGACTTGTTAAGTTACTATTTACTTAATTCCTGACCAAGTTAGATACTTAAAAATTATTAATTTATTTACTTCATTGCAAACGTTTATTGTACTCTTAGAGATTTACTAGATGATTTCATTATATAGTTATTAACTTTGATATTTAACTCTTGGTTAGTCATTTAAGTACTAAAATTTTAACCTTTTAATTAGACACATCATATATTACTTAAATTTTTTTAGTTTACATGCTTTATTTAATATGTATAAATAATTATATTTTTGAGATATATTTTTAAAATTTATATTTAGTTGTCATTTTTGCAATTTTTAGCTTCCTTACTGAAGAAAATAACGTTATATGAGAATACTTCCTAGCCTGTGGTTTTACGTATGTGTATCGAATGTGTTTCTGTGCCTGTGTGCATGTGCTCCACGTCAACATTTGAAACCGTTTTCCGAATTTTCTAACTATTAACACTTGCATTGCTTATCAAGGACACCAAACTGCAGAGTTTTCACCACTACAGATGCTCATTTTCAATGTCAGTTATCTAAACATTTTCGTTCCCATATCATAACTTACTTACGGTTCAACAGATCTAAAACAATTTTTACTCTCCAAAAATAAATCGAATAGCTCAGATACTCATTTGTCCACCATTTTCAAAGGCAGCGGTACCTAAATAAATAAATATGTTCCATGACACCTCGGAAACTACTTAAAACTATACCCACCAAAATTGGCCCACGATTAGAGCTGTGGTACGCCACATAANCATGACACCTCGGAAACTACTTAAAACTATACCCACCAAAATTGGCCCACGATTAGAGCTGTGGTACGCCACATAAATTTATTTCATTTTAGATAATTAGATGCCTATTTTCTAAGTGCTGGGAAGAACCTTTGCAGGAATTGAATACGATAATTTGCAGTATCTTCTAAACAACATAATTTCAAGTGGGTTCAAAATGAAAATAATCCTTTTACAGTATAATATTTCATTAAATGTTCACCCGAATTACACCACATTTTTCTCAAATACAGTGCGATTGTTGGTCACGTACACTCAAATTATTTAGTAGATATGTATATGATATTTAAAATGATGGTTTTGCAAATATTTTAGTAAAATATGCTACATCAACCGAACCATTCAAAACATTTGAGCGATACTCGCTATGCCGACAGTGCCTAATACGAGTATCAAATACTACAATAAGTGTATTTTCACGAATAAGAAACGGAAAGTAATTTCTTGAAACAAGATAAGTGTGTATGGATGAATTTCCCATAAACATGGCTCATTTAAAATTCAAAAACTTATTACGAATATGGCAAGAAAGAGTTCAGTGAATAAGAATGTAAAAAATTCACTGACGAACAGTTTTCAGTTTACATGCGAACATAATTGTCTCTCTGTCTCTGTCTCTCTCTCTCTGNAAAAAATTCACTGACGAACAGTTTTCAGTTTACATGCGAACATAATTGTCTCTCTGTCTCTGTCTCTCTCTCTCTCTCTCTCTGTCTCTCTCTCTCTCTCTCTCTCTCTCTATATATATATATATATATGTGTGTGTGTGTGTGTGTGTGAGTGTGTGCATGTGTGTGTATGTATGCATGAGGTGGGATTCGACCGACCTACCGACAAACTTCGTTAGGTGATTCCTCATGCAAAATAAAGCGGGAAATATGTGAGACACTTTCTACCTAAACTGAACTTTAAGGGAGGTATGACACCATGAAAATAGAATTTGGAAAATTTATTCCTGCAAAATGTCGGAAANGTTTAAACAAAAACTTTGTGTCGCTGTATCTCCCAGTTTTAAAGTGTCGTGTTTTGTGTTGTTCGCTGGCCAAGAATTAATCCTTTTTAGGTAATTTTGGTGTCCACGACTCTCACGTTGGGCTGCCTTGTATACGTTTTTAAATGTGTAATTTTTGCAACATTTTTATTCGGTTGGAGCCTTGACGGGTCGTTTGACTGCCTCCATCGGAATTTTAATACTTTTAACAGTAGTTTTAAAATGCTCCTTTTTTATGAAACGAAGGTTTTGCCGTCCTTAAACAGATGCCCTCCTTTCTAGTTTCTCAAGTTTTATTATCTAGTCAGTTTTCTAATAATTGTTTTAATCAACTTGGCATTTAATAACGTTTTCATTTAAAGTTCATGCAAGTTGTATTATTCAAGTTTTGTGATGAATTGATCAATTATTATGTAAATCAAGAAGTAATTTTCATTGTAATGCTTTCGCATATTTTAATGTCGTGTATGATTGCAGAGTTTTGGTGTATAATAATTTGAAAATGTATAACTTTTGTTTCATTCTTGTTAGTATTATTCGTGCTACGGCACGCACTCAGCCTCCTGATTCCTAGACCCAAGGGACTGCAAACGATAACGTTTGTTTATGCAAAGAAAACGTAAACACCATCTTTGGTCGAGTGGCTAGCGTACCCGGGTTCCATTCCCGGCGGAGTCACGACAGATTTTCTCACGCGCGAAACGACATGCGAAATATTCAGTCATTTCTTGGGTAAGAGTTATCGTCATTTTCCACACATTTATTAAAAATTTTTTCGAGCGCTATTGATACAACATGCTTTCATAACATTACCTATTCCAGAAATATATTTTGCACTCGTATATTTATCTTTATCTCTTGTATCTGATATGTTTTATATACTTTGCAAAAAAAATAGTAATATTTTCACTACAATATAAGTAACTTGGTATTCCTCATGTAAGAAACTAAATAATATTTTCTTTAAATTTTTTAACACTTCTTATTTATGTAGAATAAATGAAAAACTTTTGAATGAATACTCTCGGAATGTACTACGAGAATACAAACTTGGAATATTTGTTAAGGAAATTAAAAACTACTAGCAGAAAATTAAATATATGTTAACGTCATTATGTAATTAGTCAAAAACTCAACAACGCTTTATGTTAATTATGATGTTTCTTGTATTTAAAAGGAAATTAATTACACAATTACCTACATGTTCATTATTTATTCACTTAGTTACTTCGTATTTTGTTCAGTAATTGATTTGCTTATATACTAGCTTAACTACTTATTACATTATCAAATTGCTTTATAAGTTCTTGTTACTCGTATTCTCTATTTTACATTCAGACTTACTGAGTTATTGGTTCTACTCAGAAACTTTCTAGTTTCCATAGTTACATAAGTATTAACATAAATATTTTCTGGTTTGATATACTTTTATTTTTATTTTCTTGCTTTAATTTTCGTTTGCTTATAGAGTTAATTAGTTGGTTTTTACAGACTTGTTAAGTTACTATTTACTTAATTCCTGACCAAGTTAGATACTTAAAAATTATTAATTTATTTACTTCATTGCAAACGTTTATTGTACTCTTAAAGATTTACTAGATGATTTAATTATATAGTTATTTACTTTGATATTTAACTCTTGGTTAGTCATTTAAGTACTAAAACTTTTAACCTTTTAATTAGACGCATCATATATTACTTAAATTTTTTTAGTTTACATGCTTTATTTAATATGTATAAATAATTATATTTTTGAGATATATTTTTAAAATTTATATTTAGTTGTTATTTTTGCAATTTTTATCCTCCTTACTGAAGAAAATAACGTTATATGAGAATACTTCCTAGCCTGTGGTTTTACGTATGTGTATCGAATGTGTTTCTGTGCCTGTGTGCATGTGCTCCACGTCAACATTTGAAACCGTTTTCCGAATTTTCTAACTATTAACACTTGCATTGCTTATCAAGGACACCAAACTGCAGAGTTTTCACCACTACAGATGCTCATTTTCAATGTCAGTTATCTAAACATTTTCGTTCCCATATCATAACTTACTTACGGTTCAACAGATCTAAAACAATTTTTGCTCTCCAAAATTAAATCGAATAGCTCAGATACTCATTTGACCACCATTTTCAAAGGCAGCGGTACCTAAATAAATAAATATGTTACATGACACCTCGGAAACTACTTAAAACTATACCCACCAAAATTGGCCCACGATTAGAGCTGTGGTACGCCACATAAATTTATTTCATTTTAGATAATTAGATGCCTATTTTCTAAGTGCTGGGAAGAACCTTTGCAGGAATTGAATACGCTAATTTGCAGTATCTTCTAAACAACATAATTTCAAGTGGGTTCAAAATGAAAATAATCCTTTTACAGTATAATATTTCATTAAATGTTCACCCGAATTACACCACATTTTTCTCAAATACAGTGCGATTGTTGGTCACGTACACTCAAATTATTTAGTAGATATGTATATGATATTTAAAATGATGGTTTTGCAAATATTTTAGTAAAATATGCTACATCAACCGAACCATTCAAAACATTTGAGCGATACTCGCTATGCCGACAGTGCCTAATACGAGTATCAAATACTACAATAAGTGTATTTTCACGAATAAGAAACGGAAAGTAATTTCTTGAAACAAGATAAGTGTGTATGGATGAATTTCCCATAAACATGGCTCATTTAAAATTCAAAAACTTATTACGAATATGGCAAGAAAGAGTTCAGTGAATAAGAATGTAAAAAATTCACTGACGAACAGTTTTCAGTTTACATGCGAACATAATTGTCTCTCTGTCTCTGTCTCTCTCTCTCTGGTCTCTCTCTCTCTCTCTCTATATATATATATGTGTGTGTGTGTGTGTGTGAGTGTGTGCATGTGTGTGTATGTATGCATGAGGTGGGATTCGACCGACCTACCGACAAACTTCGTTAGGTGATTCCTCATGCAAAATAAAGCGGGAAATATGTGAGACACTTTCTATCTAAACTGAACTTTAAGGGAGGTATGACACCATGAAAATAGAATTTGGAAAATTTATTCCTGCAAAATGTCGGAAACGAACCGAAATTAAACTACAGTTCTTCGAACATTGTTTCATATTTTCGGTATCTTCAACCTAAGAGCAAATTCTCGTTAATAACTCCCACCACATTAAAAATAACGCACCCAAAGCTCAAGGCGCAGCGATGCAGTGCCTAGCGTGAAGGCAACACTAAAGGTTGTTCATGGTAGACTGAGCACTTTACAAAGTCCTGCTTAAGATCGTCGTGTGCGAACATTGCGTATTCTTCTGTCATATGTAAAATTAACATTGCCATGGATCTGGTCCCTTTACTCATGAGCCTGAGTGTGAAATTATTAAACACAATTAAATGTTTTACATATTTTCTAACTCTTACGCTAAGATTCATAAAAAAGACAGAAAGCAAAAGAAATAATTTCAGTTTGCACAGATGTTTACCTACCATTTTTAATTCAACGTTAATACAATGAAGTATAGCTCTCACGGTAAAGTGACCACTTTTAAGTCCCTAATTACTTTTTCCTTTCAACCATTTTTTATCCTTTTCCCACCTTTTAAAATAAATATTTCAATGTAAGTAATGAACACAGAACGTTTATCCCACAACACTCAGAATTTAACATCTAAGGCTAAAATAAATTCATTGATTGTTATTCAAAATGAGGTGGCTTTCCAAAGTGCTCAATTTACCGCGAATCGCCTAAATTTCCCCTCCATAGATACCAACTTTTCTGGGCGCAAGCTGGTCAGTGCGCCTGTTGAAATGTGTGCAGGCAGGAATTGTAATAGTTTTCAAAGGTTGATTTTAATAATAGTGAACAGCCTTTACCTACATTTATGTATGGTATGCTGCGGCGCTTACTGCACGGACGATTGTAGAGGACACTTTCAACACTAACGGTGAACAGCTTGCACCAAACACCAACGATCTTTGAGTAGAGAAGCTGCCTGTTTGTTTCTGGCAGAGTCAGTGTATGATTCCTTGCAGGAAGTTTTGGTATTGTCTAGGCACCTGGAACTGTACCGCTGGTCTTGAAAATTTTGTATAAGTTTTACACGAAAACATTTGGTCCTGGGCAGTTGTAATAAGAGGGCCATTTCTGTTTATTAGGACATACTGCTCAATAAACAATCATCGAACGTTCAGAATAATTTTTTAAAACTCGATATATATATATATGTATATACACACAGAATGTATTTAAATGGAACAGTGACTTTCAAGACCAGTATTGGTTTGAATATTTTCAACCACTGAAAATACCTTCGCTGACATCAAATGTTGACACACAAATGTCGGGTTTACAACACTGGTGATCCATCTATAATTACGCGCTGCCGAAGCTTAATTGACTTACCAATGACGGAATATTAATCAGTATGTTATAACTAAAGACAATATATTCATATTTTACTTTTCGTTCTAACCCCCATCGTTATATAGATGCTAACCTAGAAGGTGCAATCACTAAATGTTTTAAAAATGTATGTATCAACTCCTCATGTAGAAGTGGAGTAAGTGAATTCCTTACCAAAGATAAGGTCGTTATTTAAGATTTCTTAAAATTTCTGAGGTGTATAAAATTTTTTAAATATATTTTTACGGTAATTTTACAAATATTTTGTTTGTTTTCAGGGGAAAATAAAAGAGAAAAAGAGGAATTCTTACATTAAATTAATAACCGAATCTTTTTTTTCTAATTTAACAAACTTTTATCACAGCTCTCTTTCAGAAATTTTTGACCAAAGTAACTTAAATTATGGTTTTGGGCGATCTCTTATTGTAATAATTTTCAAGATCGAATGCTGCTTGCAAACATACTATAAAAAGAAAACTGTGGAAATGTGTGACATGCTTCCTGTAAGTTTTCCGGATTGTTCAGAATTTTCCTTTCTCTCTTGGCGGTGCCTAATAAAGCTTAAATCGTTATAAACAAAACACGTAAGTTTTATGCTTTTTATTAAACTGATGTGTTTAAGAAAATAGTGGGATGTATTTCAGTTTGTAGTAATACAAACACTACGCAGTAAATAAGACGTAAAGTATTTGAAATACATTCTCTAAGTCACAGCGGACGTTGCCGCTTGTGCGATTGTAGGTCAGAAAGTAAGTTTCGTAATGTAATACTCAGAAAAAAAAAACCGTAGCTTGCAGCAACTTGCGTATCCGCTAGTTTGCAGTTCCGCCGATAGATGGCTCACAGGTGCACAGGTCGGGTAAAAACAGGATCTGGGCGCAGCGACAGTTGCAAAATGGCGGAGGGACTGAACGAGAGGTCACTGGAGGAGGCGCGCGCCGTTATCCGTCACCCGCGGGCAGAAAACACGGGACCTGTCGACGTTCACTGTAGTATTGTGTCTGCATATGGAGAGAAAGCGATGTCTGTCCGGCATGTGGTAATACGAGGCCTCATGTCGCCCGCGCCACAACATCCTTACTGCACGCGTGGCATTGGCGATGTTTCCCCCATCCACTGTACAGCCATGACTTGGTACGTCCGGACTTTCATCTGCTTGGCAAGATGAAGAAACACCCACGGAACTAACACCATTCCAGCGACGACGAAGCGGAAGACGAAGTGGTGAAATGGCCTAATAAACAGGACGCAACTTTCCATCGGCAGGGAGAAAACCTCATTTTACGTTGTGAAAAAAATTCTTAAAATGTGATGACTGCGTGAAAAAATAGATGCCTGTGGTTTAAATAAAAAGGTATGTTTCTTGACCTATCTTTACCCTTTCATCTATAAAAATTGGGAGACTTACATTTTGGTCTACCCTCGTACTTCGAGCTGCGTTGGAACTTTCAAGGACGTTTCCGAGGAGAGTGTTGACTATTTAATTTTGTACTAATAAAGAAATCAGTGTAGTCCTTTGCATGTAGGCGATGCAATTCGCTGTTGAAATTATTAATCATGGGCATACAAGAGCTACCATCAACAACATTCAACGCAAAACTCATCTGTGTTACCGAGTTGTAGGAAGGCAGACGCCGATACAACTACATTTACAAAAATTACAAACAAAACATATATATATAATTTTGTCGTAGTACCAAAAATGAAACACTATACATGTGTGTGACAAAAAGTGTGAAAATACACTTTAAGAAATTGTTGGAAACAAAGCACACTAGAGAACATACCTTAGATGAATGGTAAGATATTTCTCATGTGTCANCTTTAAGAAATTGTTGGAAACAAAGCACACTAGAGAACATACCTTAGATGAATGGTAAGATATTTCTCATGTGTCAATAGTGACCCTTTTTTCTCGTTTCTCGTAAGTAAGCACTTACATAATGTTACCAAAAATATGTGTTGACAACAGTCAAAACGTATGTACCTGCATATTGGTGTATGGTCAATTTACCATTCGATGTATAGGTTTAAGAATTATGTAACATGCTTAGGAAAACTTAGAGAAATTTATTTACAGTGTACCACGTGGCGCACGAATTGAGGGAGTGTGTATAGGGGTGGGTGTAAGATATAGCATTCCCTCTCCCTCCTTCCGAAAAAAAAATAATTTTAATGCTATGCTCTTTAATACCTTATCAAATTATACAGAAACCACAAACTTAATTGGAGCAAAATTTTAGGACCTGTTTCAACAAAACCTTTTGCGGTTCCTTAAAATGGAAAATATTGCTCTTCGGAGCAAAATGCAGTCGCCATCTCTCCGCACCCCTTGTAATGGCCTGATCCTCCTTGAGTATTTTGTAACTACATTTCCTTTAAGGAACTGGAACCTGAATAAATATTGCTGTTTTCAATGTCAGAGTAACGAAAAATTCTTTCGCAAAAGAGCTAAAGGAAACACAGAGAAAAATTTTTTTCCCTAGACGAGTTCAGAGTAATCAGGAACGTATTTTTGTCTTCATCCCGCCAGAAGAAGAATTTAGGGAGCACCAGACTCACGACATTTTTCTCGTGACAACATCCTCTGACTGTGGTGAAATTACGTTTGCATAGTATGTTTACTTTCACATTTTCCGAACAGCGCTCGACCATATTAAGTGGAGAACGAGTACGTCCTTGAACAAATATTCCTGCGTACACTTCTGCTTTCCTCTCCAGTTTCTAGCAGCCATTACAAAATACCGCGTGTAGTTTCTGTTACTAGGGCCGAAACTTTAAACAACCTCCCTTCCATTTCAATTACAAACTCTTTAGGCGCCACTGAGTGTAACTGACATTAATGGCATCGAATGTTCGAATGAAGGCACACTGTTAACATTTATCCGTGTATTCGCCGACTTTTTTTACGGAAATGTACAGTACGTATACGGAAACGCAATCCACAATGACGAAAAACGGAACTGATTCCTTAAATGCAAAATACGTGAAGTGTCTGTATTTCCAATAGCTTCGGGTATTGGTAACGAACAGTTAAGAGTCTACACCAAGCTTTCTTGGCCACTATAACAANATATATCGCTTCTGCGGCAGTTAGGTATTCCACGCCACTAAGACCTTTTCCTTCAAACATCAAAAAGCAGCATTAGGTGTCTTTAAAATTTAGTAACACTTAAAATACACTAACTTTAATAGAAATTGAAAAAGTTACTTAAGTTAATGCAGTAGAAATACCAATTGTAAACCAAAACGTTTGAGAAATTCTAGGTATTTGGTTAGAATCGTAGGCTGCCATCATTTTGATCTGGGTTCATCTCGTTCATGTAAAAAATATTTTGAACTTTTTAATTTTTTTTTCTACACAATGAAACACCCACATAACGAAAAAATTTTTTTTCTCATTATACATAATTTTTAAATTGAAAATACAAAAAAAAAAAATTATAAGGTAACAATTAAATTAATTCAGGGAATGAAATTAATGCAAGGATTCCATGAATTCACGCAAAGTTCTGTGAAATTTCCGGAAAGTCCGTTTTTGAAAATCAATGTGTCCTAACTTTACGGAGAGTTTACGGACACTTCTGGAAACATTTTTGCCAGCACTTCTCCGTAAAATGAAGGGAATTTTTTTAAACAGTGCACCAGCTAGAAATTACTCAGCAAAATTATTAACGTACATCTGACCAACTTTGAGGTCTTGGGGGGTTTACACAATGAAAAACTTAATGCTTTGTTATACTACCATCTTGTGTTGTATCTCTTTATTATTTACTATTGAGGTTAAGTATTCCAATGAAGACACTTATAGAAACAGAGCTACTTAACAGAATTCCTGAAACCAGAATTAACGGACATTAGTCGGTATTTGGTTTATGTGAAACGGAAAAATAATAAATACTACATTAATATTTAATGCTGTTACAGATGCAACAAAAATAACATATTCAAAATCTCGTGGACTCATAAATATATGTTAAGATATGCCCCATGTCCTGACAATCCCCGTTATCAAATGTTTGATCTGGAAAATGAACTACCGTAAAACAAAAATAAATACAAGAAAAGAATACCACATCCTTAAGCACCAATCGTTAAGCAGTAGAATTCAGAAAGTTTTCCATCGCCTTGGTTCTAATCGAACTAAATACACAGAAGGTGCTATTTATTAATGCTTTAAGTTTCGCAGTAGAAAAATTCGTAAACTAAAATTATCAATTCCCCAAGTCTTAAGTTTAGTTTAGGAGCATAAAAACAAATTAACTCATAGTTAAATTTTGATTTCAAATNATCAATTCCCCAAGTCTTAAGTTTAGTTTAGGAGCATAAAAACAAATTAACTCATAGTTAAATTTTGATTTCAAATAACCAACTTTAGTGATTTTTACATGGTGGCCTGCTTCTGAAAACGATTGTCGACTGCAAAGGTACTATGAAGTAAAACCGGCTTCTACAATGGTTTCAAATATCACATTGTAAAATGGTTTCTATTGGTTGAACTTAAGATGTAGCGTCGTCATCGTGTCAATAAAATTTTTGGATCGTACTTACTGCCTTCTGCTTATTTCTTAGTGCTTAATTTTTTATTTGTGTAAGGTCCTTTAGCTTGGTTTTTGTAAAAGGCAACAATGGCGACTCGAATTTATTTTCGTCGTTAGGAGATATTTGATGGAAGTAATGGCGCTACGCTGGTTAAATTCAGCGCGCGCTTGTACATCTCGGTTATGCGGGCTGAGGGAAACTATGTTAGTATCAAGGAGCGTACATAGTTAAGGCAATATTTCTATATTTATATTAATTTCATTTACAACAAGAGATTTATAAAAATTTAGATTTTTATTGTCACGTTATTATTGTTTTCGAAATATAGCAAGTCGAAAATTTTACAATTTCAGGAAATGAAAAAAAAAAAAATGATCATGAAATATGGCCTTAGGTGTTTCACGTGAACAGCGTAACGAGATAGCATTCACTTAAGCCTCTTTCACATGCACACATATCACGCCGAGCTGTTACGGCGGAAAGCTTCAACAGCCAATCAGAACTTGTCTTATTTCGCCTCACCAGCGACGCCGGAAAGATGAACTCATGCCGAAACTTGTGCTCGCGTAATGAGCACACTTCGCGGATATTTCCCAGAGGCCCGCCGTTTCCAAGGTCCCGTGGTGGTGTAGTGGTCAGACTACTCGCCTACCACCTAGGCGGACCGGGTTCGATTCCCGACGGGGTCGCTCGTGGTTTTAATACATGGGAATCATGCCGGACGGTGCCGCTAGTAGGTGGGTTTTCTTGGGTATCTCCCGTTTCCTCCTGCGCTTGTATTACGGCTGCTCAATACTCCCTTAACTTCACCTTCATCGATACTCGAGACCACGATGTTAAGAGCCGCCCAAATCACTCCACCCCAACGTTTCCACATGTTTCGAACCAACAAATGCATGGATTGTCAACGTTTATTGATATAATACTGTACGACGGGCATGTGTGTATATATATATATATATATATATATATATTCAATTTCACTCAACTCATTACCGAGTGAAGTGGCGTAGTGATAAAGATTTGGACTCGCATTCAGGAGAACCTGGGTTCAAATCCCGGTCCGGCCGTACTGATTTCTGTTTTCCTATGGTTCCCAGAAATATCACCATGCGAACGCTGGGATAGTTCACTTATTCATACTCATCTCGGTTCAACCTTATCGGCATTCGAGACCTCCACGTTGAGAGCCGCCCAAATCTTTTTCACTTTATGCTCACCGCTTAATATTTCCGATGTGTAATAATAATAATGGCGAGTGGGGAGTGCACCCCGGGCAAGGTAACATCCTCCGAGTGACGGTCTTTCCAGCTGGGACCAGTAGATGACCGTCATCCCCGGGCATGACAGAAATGAGACCCTTGAATGGAGCGGCGCTGGAATGCAAGGGCGGGGGAAAATGGAGCACCCCGAGAAAACCCTCCGGCAAGCGGCATCGTCCAGCACGATTCCCACATGCGAAAATCCGGGAGTGAACCTGCCGGAGATCGAACCCGGATCGCCGTGGTGGGAGGCGAGCGCCCTGGACACTACGCCACCGCTGCCCCTTCCGACGTGTAAACCCATTTACACAGGCTCCTGGCTATTAACGTGTGCGGTGTAACTCCTACAAGTCCACAATGCGCTGACGTGCAAACTTGCAGCAACAAGTCACGTAACACACGCTCAGAGGAGAGGACTGTAAAAATACAAACTAATTCTATAACTGTAGATGGATTCTACAAGAATTAGTACGTTCATGGTTTTGTAAATTACGATTTTTTGTTGTATTGATAGGTGGTTGTGTTTTGTTTTCGATAAAAGTGCTGCAGATAAACAGTTTTTGCAAAATAAAAGCGCAACGCTGACATTGCCCGCCGCTTCAGAGTCAGCGAAACAATTGGCGGTGCTCATTCTGCTGACAAACTGTAAAGTATGTTAGATTAATTTTCAAGGAATCCGGCTATTTAAACCGTAATATTTTCAAACCGTTTAGTACTTTACCGGAATTTCTTTTTAAATTAAAATTCGTTCGCTGCCACGGATCTCGTTTCCTGCCAAGTATCCGTAACGGCTGTTTCATAACTGCGGCGTCGTCTTCGTCATCCACGTGTTTCAACATCAGATAGAACCACGCCTGCCACAAAAATCACGCGAGCCCCAGTTCAAGCTCACAAATACATCACACATTCACTACAGATGCTCTTGCAAACAACGCAACGTCTAGTTGGAACCTCGAACTCGTGGGAAATCGGCGACGGTCGCGGATGTTTCTGCAACACATCTGACAAATGTGNACAACTGTTTCACAACTGCGGCGTCGTCTTCGTCATCCAAGTGTTTCAACATCAGATAGAACCACGCCTGCCACAAAAAACACGCGAGCCCCAGTTCAAGCTCACAAATACATCACACTTTCACTACAGATGCACTTGCAAACAACGCAGCGTCTAGTTGGAACCTCGAACTCGTGGGAAATCGGCGACGGTCGCGGATGTTTCTGCAACACATCTGACAAATGTGCAACCTCGTGATGCAGAACTGGCCTACAAAGGCAAAGATTCGCAGCTGGTAGCTGAAAGTGTGCTCGTGTGACGGGGAACATGGTTGCTATGGATTTCTACGAGTCTCTTCCCTCAGCTTGTGTAAAGCGACCTGTTGCTACAGGTTTGCAGGTCGACAAGTTGTAGACTTGTGGAGTTGGGATTTGTTATAGCTAGGGGCAGTGATATTTCGCGAAAAGATTTCGAGACAAGATAAAGTCCAAAGTTCTTGTATGATCATCCAGCTTCTTTGATTGGCTAAATAATGTTCTGGCTCGTGCTTACCGCTTGCGCACGAATCACGAAGGTTCAGTGTCGGAGTTACTTAGTCCTGAGTGGCTTGGTCAAAGACGGACATGGCACCAGCAGCCAATGGAGGTATAACAACAGCTGTAGTATGTTACGTATACGCATACGTAATACGTATACGTTCCCGTGCCACTATAGAACTGGCAGTATGGATAAAACCAATAGTTACCGAAGAAACTCGCGGTGTATGATCGTGTTTACAACTTTTAGGACTCGTAGGAGTTGTGTTACAGGCCAGAGGAGAAGGGTCAAACCTCANTCTGATCAATAATAAATAAAATTAAATTGAGTAAAGAATTGTAAATAAATCTCAATATTCGTTGCATTTCTTCCTGCAGGGGACCACGCGGAAACACAACAGTAGTGCCACATTTTGAAGGGGGGAAAAAATAGACCAGCTCCTCCTAGTAAAAAAAAAAAAAACAAATTGATGGTGTTGCACATTTTCAAAGACATTCAAGATAATTGCAAAAAAAAAAAATGGCTGCATGGAAAAATTTGATGGTTTAGTTTTGGGTACAAAATTTATTGTAAAATCTATTTAAAGGTAAAAATTTGAGTATGGCAGGGGCAAAGAGGTGGGAGTTAAGCAGCTCTCTAAAGTTTCCTCTGTGCATATATTCCATTGTACATATATCTTGTAGTATGTTACGTATACGTTCCCGTGCCACTATAGAACTGGCAGTATGGATAAAACCAATAGTTACCGAAGAAACTCCCGGTGTATGATCGTGTTTACAACTTTTAGGACTCGTAGGAGTTGTGTTACAGGCCAGAGGAGAAGGGTCAAACCTCNAAAGATTTTATTTTTTAAAATTTATGAAGTCCAATTAAAATATATTTGCCTACTTCCCCGTTGAACTAATTAAACCTCTCGGAACTACTTCAATTTACGGTTTTAAGTGTTACAAACAAAAAATTTATGATACGTGCTGTACTTAAGTTGACACAACACTTGTTCATTGCCACAGCCAGTGTAGGCATTATGTACGGCTACAGTAATATGAACCAATTATGACCCAGACCAGTAAGATGGTTTGTGAATCATNAAAGATTTTATTTTTTAAAATTTATGAAGTCCAATTAAAATATATTTGCCTACTTCCCCGTTGAACTAATTAAACATCTCGGAACTACTTCAATTTACGGTTTTAAGTTTTACAAACAAAAAATTTATGATGCGTGCTGTACTTAAGTTGACACAACACTTGTTCATTGCCACAGACAGTGTAGGCATTATGTACGGCTACAGTAATATGAACCAATTATGACCCAGACCAGTAAGATGGTTTGTGAATCATTTACCCATAGGTAAGATCATTGGTCATTGAGCTTCGCAGTGTACAGTGCAGAGCAACAATTAGCTGTACACACGCGTAATTTACACAACTGTGAACAATAGGTCGGAATGTGTTAAAAAGGTGGAGAGGGCCAGGTTTTACTGGGTACATTTATATTGTAATAATAAATTTTACAATCACCAGTATTTGTATTTAAAAATAAAAAAAATTANAGGTTTTACTGGGTACATTTATATTGTAATAATAAATTTTACAATCACCAGTATTTGTATTTAAAAATAAAAAAAATTAAAAAAATTGAAGTTAATTTTTATTTCAAGTTTTATAACTGTGTTAAACAAAAACGGGTTATTTGCCACACTTTTTATACAACCGTCCCGTTTTGGGAGCGTGTTCGGTCCACTGAAAGTTACGGCACAACGAACTACACAAATTAAAATTAAGATTTGGCAGTCCGGGCGTATTTCCAGTACATTTGTGAAGATAAAAAAAATGTATCCAAGCCCGTTCAGTTTTCATTTTTATCATGTTAAGTGTATCCAAAAAGAAAAAAAAATCGCGAACATTGTAAGTAAAATAGAAAGTCGCGTTTTCAGAGCTCGCCTGCTCAGTTTACATAAAAGGTAGGAGAAACATGAAATCGTTCAGTCGTAGTGTAATCTGTGCTCTCATTGCGTGTAGTGCAGTCCCACTGTTGCAGATACGGTTCGCCCAAGACCGCGCGAAGACGGGAGCGCTGCACGCCGGCGCGGCGGTTCAACGCCTTGCACGTAGCGTCGAGGGGGTGCTGGGCGCGCGCGTTATTGTCGCCCTTATCGCAGTGCATCCCGTTTGCTTTCAAGCGTTAAGGGCTCTCCGCCTGGTCGGCGCACGAAACGCGTCGCAGACGTCTGGTCGAGAACACGTCGTCAAAAAAAACGGTTCGATATTTTTGCAATGGCGTCTGAACACGCAAAAGCATTCAAGAAACGTTTTGTCCCGAATGACAAGTTTCGTGTTCTCATTTTAACTCCAAAGGATTACTTTTATTGGCGTGAAAATGGCTAAAGCGGATGTTTTCAGAATCGGTTTAAGAAATTTTCTGAACAGAAATTTTAGAGAACGATAATAATCGTGTAGGGTCACCGCTTAAAGTCACGTTCAGGCAGGTCGTTCACAAAAAGACTGCCAGCCACACTCTAAATTGGAATGAGTGAAAAACCACCGATGCGCAGTGAAATTCAACTACTCGAATCAGTGAAAATGGCTCCACTTTGAATCGCTGGAAGACCACGGATTAAATAGGTGGCAGCCAACTGCGTGCAGCGAATAAAATTTAGTTTTTATTGCATTTAGCCAAACCATTACTAGAAAAATACATATTTCCAATTGTTACTGTTTATATTATGCCATTTAAAGTAATTAAAAAAAATTAAAATAATTCCTCTGTACAGTATATTGACTCACATAAATAATTCCTCTGTAGAGTATATTGACTCACATTATCCCGCTTTCATACCGTTACCTTACCGATCGAGTTACCATGCAAACGATGATTACAAAGGGGAAAATATAAAGCTTTTATTTGTATGCCAATTTTTTCGTTTTTAGTTTAATTGGTAACATAAGGAATCTTAAAACAAATAGTACGTATGAATGCACTCATTTCACATTTAATGCAATTTAAACCTTCAAGGCTAGCACTATGATTAGAACGTGAAAACAAAATGAAAGACGACAAAACGAAATGAAAGACCGAATATTCATGTTGCCGCGTAAAATTGTACTATAAAAAACTAAACTGGCATTAAAAAAAATATTTTTTATTGAATTTATTAGTTTATGCATTGTTATTTCATTTCATAAGCGGTTTTTAAACTTATCCCTGTCAAAAAAACATTTCACTGAAAAACTGCAAATGAAATTGTTTATGAATCAGTGGAAAATGTCTCTAAATCAATAAGTGAAGGAAAACTGCCATTTCCCTACTAAATCATCAGTTAAATTGACTAAAGTGACTTTTCAATAAGTCAGGTGCTGTTGATTGTTTTAAACAGCGAAATTCTCACTGTTTCAGATTTAGATTTCAGTTGATCGCTTTGCGCGTAGAGGTGATTAGGCAAGTGTTGAGCGAGCAACAGTTGACTTTAGAGCTCACGTGTTTCAAGCACCCCAACGCACAAGAGAGCTACAGGCAGGCGAAACCTTGAAGTGCGTCGAAGAGGCTCAAATATTTGTCTACGAGTTCAGCATAAAACGTACTTTCTTGTCATGATACGAAAAAAATAGTCGGGAGAAAGTATGACACTGAAGTAAAATGTCTTCAAACAAGAATGAAACGAGGCGTAGGAATTTCTTATATATATATATATATATATATTTCGTACAAATCTCATAATCGAATTAAATCTGTCTTTATTTATTACCTCTTAATTTTGCATGGCGAAATGATTATATATTAATAAGACACTAAGAAAAAAAATTAACAAAATATTTCATGATAGCGAAAATTAAAATTATCACATGCTTGGGCTAAGCACGGGCATTTTCGAACTAATATTTTTATCGCATGTTATAACTAATTTCTTGACATTATTAATAAGTTAATCTGCCACTCGAAACACTTGTTAATGTTACTATATGCTGTTCACGGTAAATTGAGCACTTATGAAATCAGTTTTTGAAAAATATCTGCCCTTACCTGCATATTGTAATTGGCACACGACTGGCAAACACCCAGTAATGTTGGTAGCGTCATAGGGAATGTAGTTCCAGTGGTTTAAGGTTGAATTGAAAGTTTTACGTAAACATGTGTGAATACTGACATTTTTTTATTTTACTTTCTGTTTTTTAATGTATGTGAGTGCAAGAATTAGCAAATTGGTACGATGTTTACATTTATAATAATTTCACAGTTTCACTTTACCGAGGAATGAATAAAGTGAGCAAGCCCATGGCAATGCTAGTTTTAGATAATGGAGGAAGAATACACAATTCGTGTGCAAGTAGATCTTACGTAAGGCTTTCGAAAGTGCTCACTTTACCGCGAACATCCTGTAGAATATCATGAGAAATATTTAATGGAAATTCGTTATGCCAAGTACCCATATTTGAATTTGAATTTTTGAAATAAAATTTAATGTTAAAAAAATTGTAAGTTACACTCTTGTAACATAAAATAAACACTATAGTTGAGGCCAATCATCGTGTTAAAAAACCTCTTAAATTTTTTATGAATCGAGAATTAAGGTAAACTTTTCAATCTTAAAAAAACCTTACTTATATTATTTTTAAAATATGATGCCACTCATATTAAGTTTTCATCAATATCATGTCACGGAACCATAAAATATCCTGAAAATCTAGGAATAAATTACGCTCTAGCCTACACCTTGGACATATTACACCTAAGCATACACATCTTAATTCTTAGGTTCCGCAGTATGATATATATTCGGAGACTATCATACTGTGTAACTAAATGAAAAAATGTTTAACTTCTTATTTCAAATAACGCATTTCAAATATTCATTTTTGTTGGAGTGCTGCTATACACAATCGCCGAAACAAAGGGACGACTAAATAAACACCTCTTTCATTTTAACTCTTCCTGGCATACAGAAAATGGTAATTTTAAGGCGTTGCAACGAACAGCATTTTTGTTTGGAACTATGTCAGTGTCAGTCCTAACATAAGCCGGAACCAATATATAATTGTGTTTGTGTTTGTTGTGGTCGCCAGCAACTGTTTACGCAACAGCGGAATATACACTAAGGATAATTTTACTTAGGTTATAAACAAAATTAGATTTATTGTGGGAGAGCTTGTCATAGGGAAAATTTCCGCCTCTATATGCGCTTGTTTTCCATATAGGTCACTTATAAACTGGTGCTATATGGATAAATTATATATTTTTGTGTGTAAAAGCTCGTTTTTGGCTCAAAATATATGATATACTCGCTCCAGTCAAAATATCAAGTATTTAATTTANACTTAGGTTATAAACAAAATTAGATTTATTGTGGGAGAGCTTGTCATAGGGAAAATTTCCGCCTCTATATGCGCTGGTGTTCCATATAGGTCACTTATAAACTGGTGCTATATGGATAAATTATATATTGTTGTGTGTAAAAGCTCGTTTTTGGCTCAAAATATATGATATACTCGCTCCAGTCAAAATATCAAGTATTTAATTTANTTGTGTGTAAAAGCTCGTTTTTGGCTCAAAATATATGATATACTCGCTCCAGTCAAAATATCAAGTATTTAATTTATTTCGTAACTATTAAATATGCCCTAAAATTGTGTTTAGAAGAAAAATCAGAAAAAAAACTGTGTCTGCCACTGAGTGTTCATCGGAAAGCTCATTTCAATGTGCAAAGGTCACCCATTTAGGTGCGAAATATTAAAGTCGTCATCAAAAGGAACTTTGTGCTTTTGTCCATTCCCTTCAGGTGACTTCGCAGGGACGCCTTAAAGAATATAATTTTTACCATTTCACAAATTACTTTAGATTTAACTGTCGAATTTATATAAAGTAATTAAGTAAACCAACGTTTAGCTAAATGCAGTTTACAAAATGATATTAATCCACGTGTGAACATACTTCGTTATATTTTCACTCTTGTGCGATGAGCAAAGTTTATTATTTCAGTAGGTTCTTAACACAATAGAAATAGGATAGTTGAAAAATCCAGTCACATGCGACACCTTTGAACCCTGATGGTGAAATTATTTAGTTCGCAAACTTAAGGCCTTGTGATTCCCAATCTGAGCAGAATAAAGCTTACATAAACTTCGGAATATAAAATGCGGGATGTAAACATCAGAATATAAACTATGGAATAAGGAATATGAGCTACGGAATATAAACTCCATAATGTAAACTCAGCTACAAATGCTGACATATACCACGTCAGAGTATTCTCTTATTGGTCACTGATTTGTGCTGTATGCAGTCTACATTAATAAATATATTTCCTGAGAAATTTCGAATAGACAAAAAAAAAAAAAAAGAGACTGAAAATGTTGAATAGAAAAAATACTCTTTAAAACGAGTTTTTATTTATTGGAAATAAACAGCCATAACGCTGTTGCGTACACTAATTATTTATAAGCCAACTGCTCAATTATAAAGTTTCACGTTTACAGTATACGTTTTTAATTGTACAAACCGCCTGAAATGACCTTCTCTCGGATGTTTACTAACAACGCCCTATCATGTTACTTCAGAAGTTATAAAGCCATTTGTTGCGTTTACTTTGGTTGTAACTTAATAAGCAATTATTTCCTTAATATCATACGCTTCATACTCTTACACGAAATGATAGGCGCGAACCCACCGAAAATCGAACACAGTTGACCTTAGGTTGGAGACGAGTAGACTGACCACTGCACCACCACGGCCCCGCGCCAGTCACCGTCGTCCGTACTATCTCGAGAAATGAGTTATATATTCTCACTAGCGAACCGGTCTGGCTTCGCCCGGGTACAATTGAGTTTTACAGTGACACACTAATAAATACACTGGGGAAAGGCAATTCATTTATGTGTAAACAAATTTATAAAATTATACTATGTTGGCATAGGTTTTTTTAATGATTACGGCAACCCAAAAAGAAGGAAATATTTTTTACCCGATAGCCAAGAAGTATGGTATTGTTTTTGGAGTGTATCTGTGAAACTATCGCGTAGTTACTACATTTCCGCTTTCCAGCGTCAATGCATGAAAATCAAAACGTGAGTTTCATCAAGTTGTACCTTTAGAAATAAGTGTACCTAGGTTCTACTCTTTGCGCTTGGCTGAGGGTTCTTAATCGATCACCAAAGTTAAGCAACGTTACCAGCGGCAAACATTTGGATGGGTGACCGTTTAGTGGCATAACATCTTAGCGCTTCCAGGCTTCGGAGGGCACGTTAAATATTCGGTCCCGGTTGTTATCGATTTATAGTAGTCTTTATGCCATTTCAGAGGTTCTTGGGTGGCCTGATAAACTCTGACACCAGAGGAAAAAAATATTTCGGTCACGTTCCAGCAATTGCAGAATTAGGTTTTGTTGTTATTCCACAGGAACCGTACAATTTGCTGCGATAAAAGGTATCCTATGTCCTATTCCAGGACCTAAAGTACCTACGTTCCAAATTTCATCCAAATTCGTTCAGCCGTTATGAAACTGAGTGGTAACAAACATACACANCCTAAAGTACCTACGTTCCAAATTTCATCCAAATTCGTTCAGCCGTTATGAAACTGAGTGGTAACAAACATACACACATACAGCCTTTCGCATTTATAATATTAGTAGTGTGTACTATATCGTGTGTGTGGGCGTGGAACTAAAGTAGTCTAGCAGCTTTCCCAGGAGGATCAGTGAATGCCAAGATGGCGCGGCGGTAAGTTCGCGTATGACAAGCCTCCTCAGATAAAGAGAAGACTTATTTCGCCCCTCTTAATTATTATGTGACGAAATTTTCAGTTTTGGTGATATTTTTTTTCTNCACATACAGCCTTTCGCATTTATAATATTAGTAGTGTGTACTATATCGTGTGTGTGGGCGTGGAACTAAAGTAGTCCAGCAGCTTTCCCAGGAGGATCAGTGAATGCCAAGATGGCGCGGCGGTAAGTTCGCGTATGACAAGCCTCCTCAGATAAAGAGAAGACTTATTTCGCCCCTCTTAATTATTATGTGACGAAATTTTCAGTTTTGGTGATATTTTTTTTCTTTCAAAAACGTAAGGTTTGGTGTTTCCATTCTATCTTGTTCGTTGATATTTTTTGGCACGTGGATGAGTAATTACATGTCTGTATCTTGTTTCATCCTTGTGTGTTGAGGAGTGTTTTCGCAATATATGTATCTTGCGTCAGATGCGTTGACATAACTTATTTGCTCATCGGACATTTTACCGATCACATGAATTATATTTGTTTCCTTACGTTTTGATGTTATAATGTTTGAGGTTTTGATCCTAGCCATGGGGTTTAAGATATCTTTGCTTAAGTCGAAGCTTCAATAAAGTAAGCCTAAACACATAAATGGCTGGGTACAAGCACTGATTAAGGCCCCCAAAGTCATGCTGAATGTTGTTCACAAAGTGAATGCGTTTGGTTCACAACTCGACGCAGTTGAAAGTGCCGTAAACACTGTGCAAAGAACTTTTGCAAATGGACCTCTTTGAGGATTTGGACAAAAAAATAGTTTACCGCAAAGAACGAGTCCTTGTTTGCCCAGTTGTCCGACACACGATGTCTCATAACCTCATATCTGTCCTCTCGTGTTGTACAAACTTCTTCCCCATCTTCTCTTGCCGACACGTCTACAAATGTATTTCCGCAGAAAATTAATTTGCCATCCTTTTCAGGTCAGTGGAACGAATGGCCCATGTTCTCCCAGCTGTACCAGGTGACGATTCATGACAATCGGGGACTAGCCGATATTGAGATATTCCAGTATTTGTTGGAATGCCTCAAGGGAGAAGTTTTACAGTTAGTAGACAATCTACTTATTACAACTGAAAACTACGCAGTAGCTTAGGAACTTTTTATAGCCCATTGCCAGAACATTAGGAAACTCACTACCCTATACATAAACATAATTTTGGACCTGCCTGCTGTTAACTCTGCAAATCTTCCATCAGCCAAACAGTTTGCCTAAACCTGCAATGAGAACGCTCATGCTCTGAAAGGCTTATGCCATGATATCACAAACAATAACCCTGTTCTGGTCACAGTTTTGCTGCGCAAGTTGGATGTGTGAATGCTCATAAAGTTCTAAAACTCACGTACAGACAGCACTGACACAATTCCTATTGTTTCTGAACTCATAATTATGTTCATTCTAGAGTAATGAAAATGGATTGTGCTATTGATGTAGTAAATAAGGTAAGTGCAAATAACATGTCTCGGAAACCATTGCGGAAGAAGTCAAGTCATATATCCTCACAACAAAAGGCAGTATTTATTACCAGTTCAAAACCTAAAACGAGAACTTGTGCAATGTGTCAGCAAACCACCCATTATGTGTACAAGTGTCCTGAATTCATTAATGCCTCACCTACAGACAGACAACAAATAGCTCGGAACAAAAAATTATGTTTCAATTGCCTTGGGACATCCTGCAGGGCAGCATCATGTCTATGTTCTCGTACCTGTTACCATTGTCAACAAGATAAGCATACCCTGCTCCACATAGATAGTCCACTGTATCTTCAATTCCCCAAGACAAAACGTTGGACCCCACACAGTTTCCAGGCGAAACATTTGCAGGCGTTTCGGCTCGAGAAAGCATCAGTGTTATTCTCTACAGCCTTGGTGAAGGTTTACAGTGCGGACAATAAGCCTAATGTAATGTGGTGTTTGCTGGACAGTGCAGTGCAAGGATATTTTATCTGTGAAGCATCTGTGGAAGTCCTCTCATTGTCCTTACACAAAGTCGATGAAAGGGTCGTGGGCCTTTGTCATGGTGCTGTCAGCTTGAAGGGGGAAATAACCGGTCAGATTCAGTCATCAATGGAACCTCAGTGTACTTTCTCTCACTAATGCTTTGTTGTGTCCAAGATTATTACTAGCAACTTTCCACATGTGTCTGTTCATTCCTGTGTTTGTGCTCAGTTGGGTTCCATTCCTTTGGCAGACGCTCACTTCGATAAACCTGCTCCAATTGATATACTTCTGGGTGCTGACCTCTCTGCTCGTGTTGGTATGAGTGGATAGTTAGAGTTGGGATAACACATGCCTGTAGTATTGGAGTCCAAGTTGGGATGGGTGTTTTTGGGGGAATACCCTGAGTCCTATACATACACCGAACAGGGACTGGTATCTATGTTTATTGGTATGGAGAGCTTGTTGGATGTCATCCTCAAACCATTCTGGTATACTGAAGAGCCTCATCAGGGCAATACAAATCCACCTGAAGATGAGTATTATGAAAAACAATTCAAGGATACTCGCACACGAGTAGATAATGGAAGCTATAAGGTTTCTCTTCCCTTTTAACCCCAGGCCCAAACTCTTGGGGTTTTGTACGAAATGGCAAAACATAAGTTATATTCGTTAGAAAGGAAACTTAATTCGCAGACTGAGATGAAGACTATGTATATTGAGTTCATGAATGACTATGTTCAGGTATATCATATGGAGCTCTATACCCCCTCTTGCAAACAGGATAGTGGCCGAAATGCCACAGTGTGTTTCATTCCTCATCATGGGCTGCTTAAAACATCTAGCTCTAGACCAAATTGATGGTTGTTTTTAATGGCAGCGTACAGACCTCCAATGGTACTTCACTCAATGAGATTTTACTCCCAGGCCCTAAACTTCAAAATCATATAAATTACATAATTATAAGATTAATGCTCTACAGTGTATTTTTTCATGCGACCTTAAGAAAATGTACCTCCAAATTTTGGTCGATGAGGCTGACCGATCATGCCAGCTCATTCTGTGGCATGAGGACACATCACTATCCCTTACAGTTTATCAGCTGAATACAGTAACCTATTGCCTCACACCATCTCCATTATTGGCAATTCGTATGTTGCATTAGTTGGCATCTGATGAAGGTGATGAATATCCAATAGCTGCCAATGCTCTTGAGAACCACAAATTCGTGGATGATATCATCCCATGTGCAATGTCGTTAGATGGAGTTAATTTGTTGAAATTTCAGCTCGTAGAACTTATATGCCATGGTAAGTTTGAGCCTTGGACATGGTCGGATATTGAGTCTCAGCTCCTCAGTGATGCGCCTGCAACCCATTGTGAAAGTCCTAGGTTGCTAGGCTTCGCATCAGGTCCTGTTGTGAACATCCTTGGTCTGTACTGGAATCCAGTGAAGGACTCTTTCTCGTATCACCTACAAGTCCACTCTGGCAGTCCCACCAAATGTTTTGTCCTTTCGCAGATTGCATGCATATGTGATCCTATGGGTTGACTTGCGCCATTAATTGTGTCGGCCAAAACTCTAAGGCAATGGATGTGGACTTAAGGACTAGATTGGGATGACCTCTTACCCCAGTTAACGCAGGCAACATGGAATCAATTCATGGATGGCCTGACTGAAATTGAAACCCTTAGCTTGCTATGTTTCATATTCCCTGATGTGGTCAGTGGGGAATTACATGGTTTTTCCGATTTCTCTGAGAGCCTATGCAACAGTTGTGTATTTGAGGAGTACTAAAACATAAGGGAACGTTTTTGTGCATCTGGTAATGGCTAAGGCATGGGTAACTTCTCTGAAACAAGTGTCTATCTCTCATTTAGAAATGTGTGGGGCTCATTTACTGGCAATATTTATTTTTAATTTTTACAACTTCCTCATCCAGTACTTGAATATATCTGCAACACATGCATGGACTGATTATAGTTATCTTCTGGCTTGGTTAAAGTCATTGCCATACTTGTTGAATACCTTTGGTTCTAATCACATGTCTCAAATTCAAGAATGAGTTCCTACTCAGCTGTGGAAACATGTCAGGTCTCAATATAATCTCGTGGCTTACTCCCTCCTAACCTTCTCTCTCATGACTTCTGGTCGCATGTCTCCAGTTGGCTATTCCACCCACCTAAACAGTGGGTAGTGTCCCATGTGTCGGGGCATGATGACAATATCCTGTAGCTAAACTCTTCTCAACTCGCCTTGCTGAACACTCATGAAATTCCTGAAGATCTCCCTGTATTCCAACGAATTTTATCATGGCCCAAGTTGGTTCGCATTATGGCTTATGTAAGGCATTTCTTCAGATGTGCCAAAACACAACCTTGTAATGGTGGTTTATTAACAAGTTTGGAATTGGAGTAAGCTGACCTTCTTGTATGCGAATGCATCCAACATGCTCGCCTACATGACAACTTGAAACACCTCAATAGAGGATAGCCTTGTTCAACATAAATACAGCGCTTGGCCACCTGTATGGATTCGCATAGTGTACTCAGGGCGGGTGGTCGCTTGTCCAATGCCAACATGGAGTTCGCAACTAAGCACCCAATCATACTGCGGAAAGACAATGCAGTGGTCGAAGCATTGGTAGATAATTACATCCTGAGATTTCTGCATGCAGCACAACAATTACTGCAGTCTTTTGTATCACAGAAATTCTGGATTTTGTCAGCCCGATCCCTAATTCGATCTAGAGTCTTCAAGTATGTTGGTGCTTCTGGTGTAAACCTGCAAACACTCCTCCATTTATGGGTGATTTGCTAGCAGAGAGAGTCACATCCTCTGGAAACTTTGAGCAGATGGAATTGGATTATGTTGGCCCAAATTCCATCAGACTAATCAAGTTTCATCGTGCCACTACTCAGAAGGCTAACCTGTTCATCTTAATTTGTTTTGCATCTAAGGCAGTACACATTGAGATTTTTTGACTGATCTAACTGCTGATAGTTTTGTTGCAGCCTTACCAGGGTTTGTGTCAGGACGATGATTGTGCACGAGTCTCTATTCAGATTGTGGAACCAGTTTTGTGGGTGCGGCAAGATAGTTTCGACATGCCTTTATCCAGCTTCTCAAGTCTCCCATTGCTGAAAGCTTCTCTCTGACTCACTCTATTAATTTTCATTTTCTCCCCCCAGCAAGTCCCTATTAAGGTGGGTTATGGGAAATTGCTGTGAAGTCATACAAATACCTCCTTAGGTGAGTCAAAGGCAATCAGATTCTCACTTTGGAGGAGTTAATGACATTGTGTACTAAGGTTGAAGCTTTCTCCAATATCAGACCATTATCACTATCATCATCCGACCAATGTGGCTTTGTTGCCCTTATACCGGGGCATTTTCTTATTGGTAGGCCCCTTGTAACTGTCCCTGAATCGTGTGATGAGATCAGTGATAGTGCACTCTGCATGTATGAAGATGGAAAATGGCGTGCGCACTTTCCAATTACTTTTGGAGACGATTGTATCGTGAGTATCTTCAACAGCTGCAACCTCGGGGCAAGTGGCAAACCAACCAACCAGGACTCACTGTAAGAGATTTGGTCCTTTTAGGTGAAGAATTTATACACCCATGGGCTGGAATTGGCCAGAGTCATCAAGTTACATCCTGGAGCAGACAATATCGTCAGATTGGTGGAAGTGCACACCCAAAATGGACAAATGTGCCGACCGGTACACAAGCTGTACTGCGTGCCAACCCAATAATGTTTGCCAGTTCTCCAAATGTGATATTTTGTACAGAGTGTGACTGTTTGTGTTTTGTACTCTTATAGACATCAGTCGGTCTCGGCGGGCGGTATGTTGTATATTCTCATGTACTATATCGTGTGTTGGGTGTGGAACTATAAATTGCGCAGCGCGCATGTATCCAGTATCTCGTAAGTAGTATGGCAGCATTCCCAGGAGGAGCGGTGATTACCAAGATGGCGAGGTGTTAAGTTCGCGTATGATGAGTGTCCATCATTATCCTTCTCTCTTGAGTGCTTATCAATCAAATCTTGCAACAGGGTGTATTGTTGTTAGTCGCCAGAGGTGTATCCGAATTCGTGAGGAGTGGGGTCTTACAATAATATAATTGCTCTTATTCACAATGATATAAAAATTCACACAGATATTATTTATAACATTAAACGGCCTGTCTCTCCTATTTCACTTATTATCCTTTGAGTGAATGCAATATAATAGGTCAATCTCAGTTCAAATTAAAATCATTATCACTGTCTTTATACTAACTATTCACACACAACTAAAAGACCACTGTCATGCATTAAGAGCATTTCAAATATCTACTACACACGCATCCAGTCTCATTTTTCCACAGTCCAGCTTGTAAGTCCATCTCTCCACTCCCGATGGTTGAAGACTACACTCGCTGGTCACTATCGTCGCTCGTCTCTCCATTGGTACTACAAACCTGGCACTAATGACTGTCCAAGACTCCAAAAACCCTTGATTCAGAGGCATGCCGCAGCTTATGTATATAGCTCAGTCTGCCTGGCCCAGAAGGTTCTTCGCACCGCTAGTCACATTGAGGTGGGCGATTAACAGAAAATTTGCGTAGAGAATATCACAACTGGGACGGGAGTGGGGTGATCCCCGATAGCCGTATCATGGCACACGGCGGGTGTTAACGCAGTGCCTCGATTGAAAATGCACGCGCTTCTCCATTTACTGGTGATACCCTTGAAACGCTGCGCTTTGCACACTCACGAAGGAGGGCAAGGAAAACTACGTGGAGCGGCAGCATGTAACAGGAAACTTTACGGGCTTTAATTCTTTCTGGATTATTCAGCACACGTACGCCCAGAGATAACCCGATCCTGTTTCTAGACGTTTCTGACAATGTGACACAACCCTTCACTCCTGAAAGTTGTTAGTGGCCGTCAGGTGCGAGTTGTAAATCACAAACGCATAGCATTTACACAATATCAATTTTAAGATTAACTTAAATTTTTCTGAACATATCACTATAGTTTGTATATGAAAACGATATTGATCAAAGTTAGTTCCCATCAGTACATTGGCATTTTACTTAAGTACGAAATTACATAGCCTTTATTAATTTTGATAGTATGCAAAATACTATAAATTTTATTCGCATGGTTATTCACTTTTCAATTTTCTACTAAACAATTTTAAAATTAGTCAGTTATTAAAAACCTGTACACATATNATTAACTTAAATTTTTCTGAACATATCACTATAGTTTGTATATGAAAACGATATTGATCAAAGTTAGTTCCCATCAATACATTGGCATTTTACTTAAGTACGAAATTACATAGCCTTTATTCATTTTGATAGTATGCAAAATACTATAAATTTTATTCGCATGGTTATTCACTTTTCAATTTTCTACTAAACAATTTTAAAATTAGTCAGTTATTAAAAACCTGTACACATATTTTTTTTACTAATTATTCAACCCCTAAAAGTTATTATTTAATTTTTCGGAGTTTCACAGCTATCTATATGCAATAAATATTTTCTTTAAATTTGTCTCATTCTACTCTATTTTTCTTAAGTCCTAGTATTGTAGTCTGCGATAACTCTTGACATATTTTATTGTACAGTTCTAGTTGTAGTGGTGAAATCTGCATATATCGCAAAACATTTCAGTGAAATTTGCTGTTCACACATTTCGCTATAGCCGATACACGGAAAATTATATACACTTAGAAATTACACTGAAGACCCAAAAAAAAAAAAAACTATTACACCTGCCTAATATCGTGTAGGGCCCCAGCGAGCACGCAGATGTGCCACAAGAAGATGTGGCATGGACTCGACTAAAGTCTTAAGGTATGCAGGAGGCAATTCACACCATGAATCCTGCAAGGTAGTCCACAACTCCATAGGAGTGCGAGGCGGTGGAGATATCTTCTGAACAGCACGTTGCAAGGCATCCCAGATATGCTCAATAATGTTCATGTCTGGTGATTTAGGTGGCCAACGAAAGTGGCTAAAGTCAGAAGTGTCTTCCTGGAGCCACTCGGTAGCAACTCTCGACGTGTGGGGTGTCACATTGTCCTGCTGGAATCTTCCACGTCCGTCGGAATGCACAATGGACATGAATGGGTGCAGGTGATCGGACACGATGCTTACGTATATGTCACCTGTCAGAGTCGTATCAGGGGTCCCATTTCACTCCAACTGCACTCGCCCCATACTATGACAGAGCCTCCACAAGCTTGAACAGTCCCCTGTTGACATGTAGGGTCCATGGATTTATGAGGATGTCTCCATACCCGAACACGTCCATCCGCCCTATGCAATTTGAAACGAGACTCGTTAGAGCAGGCAACGTGTTTCCAGTCATCAACAGTCCAATGGCGCTGTTGGCTGGCCCAGGCGAGACGTAAATCTTTGTGTCGTGCAGTCAACAACGGTACACGACCATCAATTATGGTCCTTTGAATAGTTCGCACGCTGGCACTTGTTGATGCCTCAGCATTGAAATCTGCGCCAATTTGAGATAGGGTTGCACGTCTGTCAGGTTTAATGATTCTCGTCAGTCGTCGTTTGTCCCGTTCGTTCACGATATTTTTCCGGCCGCAGCGATGTTGAAGATTTGATGATTTACCGGATTCCCGATATTCACGGNTTGTCCCGTTCGTTCACGATATTTTTCCGGCCGCAGCGATGTTGAAGATTTGATGATTTACCGGATTCCCGATATTTTCATTGTACACTCGTGAAATGGTATTAGGCGAAAATCCAAATTTTATCACTACCCCGAAGATGCTTTATCCCATCTATCGTGCGCCGACTATAACACCACGTTCAAACTCACTTAAATCTTGATAACCTGCCATTGTAGCAGCGGTAACCGATATAGCTGCTGACCGCATCGCGTTACTCTGATTGGTTCCATACTTCTGTTATTTGCATACGGACGTCTATACCAGTTTTTTCTTTTTAGCTCTGCAGTGTATTATTTACGCCTATACAAATTAATTATGGTTAACACTGTTGACAAACACTAATACTTATAAAGAGGCGTTTAAACTAGAATAATGATTACTTCAATTAAAAAATATGCATTTCCTAAATTTAGAGATAATGAAATATTCTTACGTTATCTCTAGAACAGAATTCATCATTCTTCTTTTATAATTAAAACTGTACACTCACGTTTTATGTCATTTGTTCTTACACTTCTTATCCTGAAGTTATTTCAGTTAATCATTTTTAAAATCTTGTATTGATATTAATTTACAAATTACGTTGAGAACAAAATGGGTTTTATATAAANCAGTTAATCATTTTTAAAATCTTGTATTGATATTAATTTACAAATTACGTTGAGAACAAAATGGGTTTTATATAATCATATTTCTCTAGCCCTAAAGTACTTGCACTGTAATAATTCAATTGAATTCAATGGTACCGTATGAAATAACTTTCCACTGTAATAATATTTTCGAAACTTTAATATAATCCATTTGAATAATATCTCAGTTATTTACTAACATTTGAAAATTTATTTCCTATAGTCGAATGATATTGAATTATTTCTACCAGCTCTAATATTACTTGTANATTTGAAAATTTATTTCCTATAGTCGAATGATATTGAATTATTTCTACCAGCTCTAATATTACTTGTAATAAATTTTTATTTAGTGCCCTTTCATAAACAGTGATCATTTCTCATGGTCTAGGAGAAAGCTGTGATAACTCAGAAAATATGCATTTGATGAAAAATGTTCTAGTCAACATTTAATTACTTGTGCATAATCATTTAATCGAGTATTTCCTCGGCTACAGCCTTTACCTGATTTCGAAAAACATTTTCTAACCAGTTATCCATTTCGTACGCTATTGAAGAAGTTAGGCCTGCAATTATTATAAATGGGATTTCGTATTTAGTAATTAACAATTCCGTTTTATTAAAATTATCTATATATGGTTTCTGCGAATCACAAAACTCTTACAATATTTAAAAAAAAAACTACTTTCAACAAACAAGAAGGTTTACTCAGATTTTATTTTCACGATTAGTTCGAAACATATTTCTCTTACGTTGATGGGGCCTCGGTGGCTGAGCGGTTAGAATGCTCGCCTCCCACCAAGGCGAACCGGGCTCAATCCCCGGCCAGGTTACTCCGAGATTTTCGCAAGTGGGAATCGTGCCGGACGATGCCGCTGGCCAGCGGGTTTTCTCGGGGATACCCCGCTTTCCCCGCCCTTGCATTCCGGCGCTGCTCCATTCTCGCCTCCTTTCGCCCTCGTTGGCTCTCAAGGACCTCGTTGTTAAGATCCGCCTAAATCTCTCAACACTCAACTCAATCGAATTCAGTGATATTTCCGTGTGCCTACTTGTGGGTACAGATATTTGGTTTGTACGGTGTTTTTTTTTTTTTGCTTTGGCGTGTTGCTCCCCCAAGGGGGGTGGGCCACACCACCCTGCTGTGTTGCATCTCAGGCGCTGCTGTCAACTGCAGAGGGGGCAGGCACGAGCAATGCGACGGGGAGGGGGTTGTTGCATGCTGCAAGCACCCACCCGTAGCCGGCTAATCTCTGGCCGCGTGGTTAAGATTAGTCACACTTACTGCTCCGTTCTTTCTCCCTCCGACCTCGATCCCCTTCGCGCTCGCTGGTGCAGAAACGCATCGGGCCGCAGATAAAAACACATGCCACTCCCGCCCCGCGACCATCTCGATATCGTATCGCTCGGAGTGAGTCACTGACGCCGATCGTCGTCAACTGATCGATACCTGCTGCTGCTGCGACCGTCGAGCCGAGATATCGTTCGTCCCGCTCAGGTCACGAACAATACCAGATTTCTCACGGGGGGAATTTGGCGTAGGTAATCCTGTAAGAAATTATTCGCAAATTTTGCCTGAAAAATTCGCGAGTTCAATGACCTGCAGGCTAGTCTCTACAGTCATATGTACAAATCAGTCGATACTAACTGCGCATTGGTTGTCTGCTGTCACAGTGGAAGGCGAAAATTGGACACCGTTCTTCAGGAAGTGTCAAACACCGTGTGGACCAATGGCTGAAGTTATATAAATGCACGTGTTTGGAATTCTAGCTTGTCCCAAAATGAAACTGCGAATTCTTCAGGTCTCTACATATGAGTGAATACGTAGAGAAAGAAAGCACGGATGATAAAGTTATTTCCCATACATTCACGCTAGCGTTCCTACATTGGCTCAGGAAACAGTCGAATGCGTAGGAAACTTCGCAACTTTGTATATTAGCGACGCTAAACATTCCATATTTGTAGCTAGATATGTGACAATATTTCCATACGATGCATGGGTTAAAAACTTCCAATTCAGTTTAGGAAATTTACCAGAAATTTTTATAAGAGTGAATATTTCTGCCGTAAGGTGTGCTGATGTCACAAATATGCCGCTTTTAAGCTGGCGGCAAATAGATATATTATATTTATTTGAGTCTCTAAGTTCTTGTTTCTCTCGAAATGTAATATATACTTGCCAAAGTTTTTAGTATTAACTTTATTTCGAAACTATTATTCACGCCATTTAATGGTTTTTAAAATAGCAAGCAGTAAAAATACAACAATGCTTTGCAATGAACACTCATAAAAAAGCTTATTTCATTGGGTAAACGTTACGAATTTAAGTGCTAAATAAATACAAATGTCATAAAAACGAACTTTGTGCATTTCTCCTTTCTCTTGAAAAAAACTGAATAGGAAAGCCTTAAAATTATATTTTAACTACTTCCCTATATTTCTTTGTTCGATTGAGTTTTCATATTTAAAAAAAGTTACTGTGCAAGCCGGCGTTTTGCTAAATCCAGTTTACGGCAGAATATTAAACATGTAAACATTTTTTATTCGGTTTCCTCACACTCCAGTGCGAAGAACGAAGTTTATTATTTAGGTAGGTGCTAACACATGAACAATTTAAAATATAGTAAAGTGTACATGATTATATTTATTTTATTAAAACTGCAGTTATCCAATTCACTGCTTACTAAACAGAAAAATCCGGTACACATGCGACATCCATGCACCCTCGCGGGAAAAAGTGTTAGTTTTCAAGATGAAAGCATTGAGCTTGCAAAAATTAGTAGAATAAACCTTAACCGAACTAAGATTAATTGTAATCAGGTTAGGAAAAAACAAGATTCCTCACGAAAGAGTTTGGCGTGGGATAATTTTCCACCGCAAGGTGCGCTAGTGTTCCAAATTGGTAATTTATAACCGATTCAGGCACAGTTTACACAGTTGTATATATAATAACGCACATGAAGATTATTTATGGCCATTGCTGTACTCAACAAGTCTCAGTGCTGAATGTTATGCTCTACTGGCAACTGATTTGTTAACCATGATGGTACTATAAGTTAGGAATGGTTCGCACTACTAGAGTCGAACACAAAGCCTACTGCTAATTGGTTGTGATAACGAAACAAATGCTGTTTCGGTTTGCGTGCAGCTTGTATCAAAATGTTCTTATTTTCAACACCTGAAACCACAAATTAAATCGTGCCATTAAATGTTAAGTTAGTGGTAAATGGAAAATGTTTTATTTATTTGTGTTTAAAGTTCATGTTTTGCATATATATATATATATATAATTGCCCCGGACAAAATATTAACTATCAACATTACTTCCAAACTATTGTTCACACCCTCACATTGTGTTTACAGGAGTAAACAGTAAAAATACAAATGCATTTGGCATTTCATCGTTTATAAACAAGTTTTGTTTAGTGAAAAAATTTTACTTGTTTATTCAATGCAGTTGTAGCGTGCAGTTATTGTTCCGACTGGGTGTGTTCTGCTATACCAAGTTTTACGACCGAATATCAAGCAACATGTGGACGTATTTCGTTAAAATTTGGCTCAAGAGTGAGTAACAATGTTTATACTTTGCCTAGTTTCTAGCAAAATTAAAATCGGAAGATTTCAACACAATTGTATTTATTTTCTGAAAATTGCGAATATTCCGTTTGTTTCCGTACAAAACGAGAATAAAAATATTGTGCATATGTAGCATCAGTACAACCTGGCGACGAAAACTTTTAGTTGCCTGAGAATTCGCACTGAGAAAAAAGATATGGTTGTAGGAATCATCTGTACTGTTAAAATCGGGACAGTCATATGATGGGTTATAGGTAGGGGAAGTGACTTTTCGCGCAAATATTTCGAGACAAGATAGACCCCAAAGCACTGTAGGGTCGTCCAGCTTCTTTGATTGGCTAAAAAATGTTCTGGCACGTGTTAACAGTTTGCGCACGAATCACGAATGNAGTTTGCGCACGAATCGCGAATGTTCAGTGTCGGAGTTACTTAGTCCTGAGTGGCTTGATCAAAGACGGACACGGCACCAGCAGCCAATGGAGGTATAACAACAGCTGATGTGTGAATATAGTATTGGAGTCTACTGTGTGCTGCAATTTTTACGCGAAAAGTCAGTGGCCCTAGTTATAGGTACCAGCTAAATATTGTTAACGTAGATAGTGATGCCAACAGAACTGTTTGTTGTATTCCTGTCTTTGATTGCATTTGGTAGTGTACGCATGCTTGCTGCTGCAAGAACGCTGCGTTACTGTTACAAAGCACACAGTACCCCCAACAGAACCACACTTAAAACATATTTGGATTGATTCCACAACAACTAGGATTGTAATAACTTACGGCCATCCTGTTGCTGCTGCCCTGAAACCTCACTACCGAACTGTCTAGTACTAGCAACCGAACATTTTGTTAGGTTATTGCAATTCTGATTGTTGTAGGAAAGATATAAATATCGCTGAAGTTGTTCTGTTGTTGGCAGTAATGTCTGTTTTGTAGTGGGAACGCAGTACCATGCTGTAGCGACCATTTGCATAATAACAAATACAATCACATATGGTAATACAACTAACAGTTGTGTTGGTGTTTACTATCTATGCTAATATTTAGATGATACCTACAACTCATCAAATGGCTCCCTTNAACTAACAGTTGTGTTGGTGTTTACTATCTATGCTAATATTTAGATGATACCTACAACTCATCAAATGGCTCCCTTTTTTTTTACAGTCTAGATTATTCCTACAACCACATCTCTTTTCTCAGTGCGGTGTTCTGAAATACTTGACTTTCAATCTTCACNACAGTCTAGATTATTCCTACAACCACATCTCTTTTCTCAGTGCGGTGTTCTGAAATACTTGACTTTCAATCTTCACTTACCCTGTTGTTGTGATATATAAATTTCGAGTGGTTAAGGTTATTTTTGTGTCCAAATGTTAATGTACGCATAATATTATGAAGTGAACACCAGCCTCTAACCCACGAAGCTTGTTATGAAATTTACGGCAATCCAGTAAACTGTGTGGAACTAACTGAATTTGAACTATTTCAACCCACGTAAGCCTCGTGTTTTTCACCAATGTACATACTTAAAATTTACTTTGCGTGAGAAGTAATGCACATAAACATTATTGTGAGTGATTCTGAGTTCTGCAGTTCGCTTTTTTTTCCTAATGTAAATAAATATGTTTAAAAAATAATCGTGGCACGAAGGAAAAAGAAAACCAAAATTTGTCGCAAAATATGAGGTTCATTAANAAATATGTTTAAAAAATAATCGTGGCACGAAGGAAAAAGAAAACCAAAATTTGTCGCAAAATATGAGGTTCATTATAAAATATAATTGCTCATAGATGATGGAATAATTAACTGATATATAAACTTAAACTAAATGGTTATGCAAACGCCAACTTTCCTCAATTTTTCCATGACTTTATTCTTTGAGTCTGATTAAGTGGTGTTTTCTTTAAGACATGAAAACTTCAGGCGAAGTATTACACTACCGTTTACTCTTATGATTTCCGGATTATGACGCAATNTTCTTTAAGACATGAAAACTTCAGGCGAAGTATTACACTACCGTTTACTCTTATGATTTCCGGATTATGACGCAATATATAATTTGCACATAAATTATAACGTAATGAAATATTTTTATTGTATAATTATTTCCCTGAAGTACATTTTATACAATACATCATTTAATATACCTACATACTTATAGGTCCACGTGCTGTGCTTTTTTCATTTACATAATTTTCAATGGGAACTTTTATTCTAAAGAAAAATCTTCTATTTCGCGGATACGTTGAAGAACTTAATAAATTGTGATATGGATTAGTATTACAGATGCTTGATCTCATTGCCAGTATATTTTTAAGTGTTTCTAGTTTACCTCATGTAGGGGACTCTTTTCACACAAAGACAAGCGGCCAGTAATCAAACGAAGGTTGCAAGTGTGCACATAGGATATTGAAGTCTAACCTCGGCGGAATTCTTTTCTCGAAAAAGAAGTGGCCCTACGTATGAGTAGAGACTTGCAAAATTAGCTTTATTATTTGGCATCAGGCTAAACTTCACAGTTCTGTATAAACCGGAGATGGCTTCGTTTATCCGTTTCTTTGCTGCGTAGTTGTGAAGTCATGCCCTTTCTGGCTGAGCTGCATGTGATTGGAGCACATTCTTGAAAAAGTTTTTATTTATTGGCGCAGATTTTCCGAGGGCATGGCATATAAAGCATGGTCCAATTACAAAATGTATTGCAAAAGTACACGTGTTTGAAGTTAAACGTGTCCTCCAAATCTAATGCGAATTTATCAAGCCTCTACTTATGAGAGACAAAGCAAATATGTACTTGGTTAGGTTTTTGTAAGATACAGTAGACTACATAGCAAAGATCATAGTAAGTTACTTTGCTCTAAATATAAAATTTTAATTACTTCTTTGTTTTACATTATTTCCATTGCCCAAAGTAAGGAAAAAATTTTTACAGAGTTGCAATTTCTAATTGCTTCCCATAAAAAAATTACCTTTAAAATTTTACAGCGCTGAAGTGAAATTAGGTTCTTGGAGCGTGAAAATATAACTTCGTTAATTACGCGTTTCACCTGCTTACAACCGGGCAGCGAATCAGTTACCGACAATTGTATTTCTCTCGTTTGTTTCGAGAAATGTTCCCTCAGCTGTTACAAGACATGGGGGTTGCTCGTGTAGGTGGCCGTTGTTGCCAATTGGAATATACGTCGATGTTCGCGGGAACGAGCCGGGGAAACTCATCAGGCGTTTGACAGCTCGCTTTGATATATGGATGTCCCCGCGACGCTTCGGCCCTGGGAAGAGAGCTGCCGAGCCAGTTACACAGTCGAACGGTCCATTACAAATCTTCCATTATCTTCTCGACTTCTGCCGCGGAACGGAAACAAAATAAATAAAAATAAATCTTTGAAGAGTTAAACAAAACCATGAGAGTAACTTCAGTTCGTTCTGTTTAAAATGGCTCAAAACTCTTTCGTTTCTTATTGACGAAGCGTGCAAAATATTATATTACCCTTTTTTTTTCAACCTACCACTTGAACCTTGTTTAAAACCAAAATTTATTAACAGAAAAACGGCATTTTCATTGTGATTCATTGTATCTTAGAGATTCCCTTACAGCCACATGTATGTTGGCAATAACATAGATATTTAGTAATATTATATTTGTGAGTCTGTATTTTAAAATCTGGCGTCATAAAGCAGTAATATTTTTTTTAACTTCAAACATCGCAAAATGAAATACGTTCAAGAGGTAAGTCTAAATCTGTTTCGAGTTCTATTTTGATACTCGATTACATATTGTTACGTTTCTTATATTTTGTACTTGTGTCTAGGGACTATGGAAGGTTTATGCTATTATGAGGGAAGAACTGTAGTTATTTATGAAGGCAGAACATATATTTAATACACTTTTTAGGAGTTACAGTAATTATAAGCTATTGGCGAGGGAGGTCCTAATCAATTANATACACTTTTTAGGAGTTACAGTAATTATAAGCTATTGGCGAGGGAGGTCCTAATCAATTACAAGATATGACTATCCTGAATGATACCATCGCCAATGTCACAATAAATTTTGGATCAATAAGTGCTATGATCAGTGCCCTTACAATAACAGCTGAGAGCCATGCTTTTCATTTGAAAACAATTTCCTGCGTTTCTGCTACTTTGTGCAATTATTAATTAAACTGTTAATAATGCAGTATGGCGTTTGATCTTACAAGTCTCGCACAGTTTCCTTAATTGTCCTCCAAAGTATTGAAATAAGAACAGCATTTTGTTTCAAAATGAAGGAAAGATATAAATGGGTTTTAATGTTATTACAGCTCCGTTCCTGACGCTTTGATAAAAAAGGGACTTGGATATATTGACAAATTCGAGCCATACTGTAGTATATGACTTCTCTAAGCATTTTGTGAAAACCACCACATAGTTTTGAAGTCATTCGTGCCTTTGTCTGTTGCGATTCCAATGCGATCTGTGGTATTTAAATTTAAATCCTGTATCATACTGAAAACCATCTTAGTTAGTCTTATGCCAATTAGTTTTTTTCTAAATGCTCGTCGTTTTCTTGTTCGATCTCTTCTTGTTAACATTTACTTGGTGAGGATAATAATTACCCTCGTTTCCTTAAATCAATAAAAACAAAATTCGTCTGTTATGAGGATGTCGTAAACATACCCATTATAAGAGACAGTTCAGAGATGAGTGACACATCTGTCATATAACCACACGACCATCGGGAATGTGAAGGATAGAGTTTCTCAAAGAAATCTAATCTTACCTTGATTTAAATAAAGGCTTTTTTTAAATAATTTTTTTTATTCAATTTTTGAATTGTCTCATATTTTATAGAAACTTCGGAATGTTTTCCATAAAGGAAGTCTTAAGTGAATCTAATTCTTAAACAAGTGAATATTTTTTGACTGACCCCGTGCCCTTCTTTTGCACGCTAATGAGTTTTCTTCAGGAAATATATATTTACATTATAAAAGTTGTGAATTAGTTATACATCAATAATTGCAATGTAACTTCAGCAATACACGCTATGACACAAGAGTTTTTTTCTAAAAGTAAATTCTTAAAAGTTTAAAACCACAATAATAAAAAATGCATCATAGTAAGAAAGACCCATACTCAAGTGAATAGAGACTACCTTAGTCGAGAGGAGGAATGCAGCAATTCTGTTGCACTACCGGTGTTAAAACTGTTGTAGAAACATACGTGCAGACTCACGTGTAAATTCATTTTTGGTGACTAACCTGATTATATCGTCACTATTAAATTTTGAAGCTTAGTATTTACATTCAAATTTCTTAGCGGACAGAGTGGCGACGTGATAATGTTTAAAATGGGTCCAAATGAGCGCTTCTGTGTTAATAATATATGTGTTAGAATGTGCGAACATAAATGAACATAGTTATTAGCTTCCAAATATTTATTTGCAACCGCGTAATATTTTTACTATACATTTTAATCGCAAGAAATACTGTATAAAAAAAGTATTTTTCTCGGGTCCTTGTTGGAGGGGGGGGGGAGCGGTCACCTCCTCCGCCCAACATTAAATCCACAGCCAAAGTTCGCCGCAGATACAACTACCCCAGCGACGGACCCGGAATGCGACTTAGGAAGTCGGAAGGAACTACGCACGTTTTTCCAGGAATGGACGAGGCAGAAGGCCTGAGAATTGTAGTGGAATGAGTGTATTTAGTGTGTGAATGGAATCGAACGTCTGCAGTGTGGTGTAGATTAACGGAACAAGACGTATTGTATCCAGGAAGTGGTCATGATCGGTGGGTTATCGCATCCGGTGTTTTGGCAAGGTACCGCCCGAGGAGAAGGACTAGTGCCTGACCACTGCATACCCCGTGAAGGGTTTACCGCAGTCAAAGTGGAGCCTTCCGTATGTGCGAGCGGCATCCTTATATATCGTGGACGGGTCAACTTCTTCCCCCCTTCTCCAGAAGCACTCCTTGAGCAAGCTCAGAAGCACCACCGTGTTCGTAGGCAGATCCACCTGGGCGACGGTGAGCCTTGCCACGCAATCCACGTGGGGAAAGATATAAATATATTTTTTAATGCTTAAAAACAAACCCTTACATGCATGATTTCCATAGTGGTTAGTATGGTTGGCATATGTGAGTTTCAATCGCCAGGTCAATGACAGTGTTATTTATTTACGTGTAGTTATGGAAGGATGAAAGGAGGGCTGTATGTAAAAAGAAACTTAGGAAATAACACAAAATGCGTTTTTATTAACCGTTGCCTGGCTATAACAACGTATAGCATGTATATTTCAAAAATTATAAATAACGTTTCATTATTTCGCGTGAACTATCAACGCTATCCATCTCGCGTAGACAATAATTCTCATGTCGTATTACCTGTAGTGCATAAAAATAATTCTTCTTATAAACTATATTCTATTTCTGTTTACTAGAAACACTTCAGTTTGTTTCTAGGTCGGAGAAAAAAATTATATTTTAATTAATGTTTGATTACTTTTTTTTACATAAAAAAAATTTACATCAGACTTATGCAATGTGAATCAGTGAACTCACTTGTGTACAATTACGCACGTAAAGGTTATCTTTGTCTGTAATTATCAATGTTATAACCTGTGGGTAAATGATTTGCAAACAGTCTTGCTTGTCTAGGTCATAATTTATTCATATTACTGAAGTCGAGCATATAGCCCAAAGTGACAACGAAACAAGTGTTTTGTCGACTGAGTACAGCATGCATAATTAATTAATATGTGTGCAACACCTAAAACTATAAAATTAAGCGGATATAAAAGGGTTAGCAAAGCCATTAAACCATAATATTATTATGTAAAAAAAGTTAGCAAATAATATAGAGAAAATATGTATGAACAGTGAATGAAGAGATTTGGACGACTCTTAACATCGAGGTCTTGAGAGCCGACGAGGGCGAAGCGAGGTGAGTATGGAGCAACGCTGGAACACAAGGGCGTGGGAAATGGGAGATCCCCGAGAAAAACCCGCTAGCCAGCATCATCGTCCGGCACAAAAATCCGGGAGCGACCCCAGAGAATATGATATTTTATTCACTTAGATAAAAAAGTTCCCTCATTAGCGAGTTATTAATTGAAAATTTATTTCGGTCCCATACAAGATTAAGCAGAATTTAATATTGACATATTAATGTTTCTTTATATAAAGTGAAAGAAGGAATTAGGCGAGGACACAAGTTCGTTGGATTTTATATGTGTTGTCCGTTTTACTCAGGAACTCTTGTTTCTTAAGTACATATAATTACCAATTTTTTAATGGATTTTGCAATTCTCTTTCGTCTGCCATAGCAGCTAAATTCCCCAAAACCGCGTAAAAAAAAGAAAGAGAAATGCTCTAACCTTTATTTTCGTTTTTTAATGTAAGGCAAGGAAAACAGTGTTCCAGGAATATACACATCGGTGTCGGCGTAGACAGGAACATTGTGGGTCGTGACTAATATTTAATTACATGAACGTAGGCATGGAATAATTGCATGTACAAATCAAACAAAACAAAATATTATCTGTTCATTTGTTACCGCTACGTGTTTTACCCGGAAATAAACACACGGCTCCAATTTGAATGCACTATGGTTACTCGGCCTTGCAGACGAACACTTTTAATTTACACAAATGAAAGAAATTCGATAATTACAGTTGAGGTATACCACGGTCCGATATCGCAATAATGTGAAGAAAATGTGGTGTTGATGTCCATTTTCAATACTGGGGCTGCGATAGCACATGCCATGGTACGAAAAAAAAGGAACCGATGTTCCGTATAAATTTAGGGATTAAGTTAAGATTCTTGTGGAAACAGCTCTAGACATGATAACCAACTGGATGAAACAACATGGAAGTTACATTAAGCCGTTGTTACAGGATCATTGTAATGAAATGTTCGTAAATTGCGTAAATGAAAAATACATAAAAATCTCTCAAAAGTCAAGGAAACTTAAAAAAAGGTCATTGGTACACGTACAAAACTTGTTAGCAAATCTAATATGTAGACCAACTTCAGGATGTTGACGCAAATTATTAAAATATTAAATTTTTTTAATGCTTAAAAACAAACCCTTCCATGCACCATTTCCATGCTGTTTAGTATGGTCGGCATATGTGAGTTGTAATCGCCAGGTCAGTGACAGTGTTATTTATTTACGTGTAGCTATGGGATGATGAAAGGAGGGCTGTATGTAAAAAGAAACTTAGGAAAGAACACAAAATGTGTTTTTATTAACTGTTGCCTGGCTATAACATGTATGGTTCCATATTCGTATGTCTGCTAAGCTTCTGCAGCTCTGGCTTCGGATGTGTCTTTTATTTGGCGATTTTTTTCCTAATACGTCACCGAGCGAGGTGGCGCAGTGGTTAACTTTCGGACTCGCATTCGGGGGGACCTGAGTTCGAGTCTCGCTCCGACCATCTTGATTTCGTTTTCCCGTGGTTTCCCGAAATCACTCCAGGCAGATGATGGGATCGTCCCTGCAATGGCCGATTCCTTCTTCCCTTAGCAACTTGCTCTGACCTTGCTGTCGACGAGACGTGAAACCCTACCTACCTAATACGTCCTAAACTAAATCTGGTACGAAAGCAAATTACTGTTACCAAGATTTGTGTGCTCGTCATGCTATGATGACCCCCGACAGAGGTACCCCCTGGCGCACTTACAAACACGTGCGAGGGGCGAGTAAGGTGGAGTAGAGGAGGGCATGCATATGTAGTTAACACACAAACTCTTACGGAAAGATGGTTTGCCAGTGTATTTCAGTGAGGACTGTGACGAGCATATGCACTATGTGTGTAACGTAGTATAGTCGGTTCATGACTGGAAGAGACTTTCTTGAAGGGCTGCTAAAGATTTACTTTCAAGCCCATTTCGTATCCTTCCGCCAAAGGTAAACAAATATTGCCATGTGGCAGTCACATGGCAATGTTTACATGCAATGTTTACATTCTAATGTGTGTAGATGTGTTCGTACATGCACGTACCCATTATTAAAGTCATGTATGTATTATTAATGGATATTCCACCAGCGTAAAGTTTTTAATCTTGACAATTTCACACAAAAGAATATGCGATACCAGTGAAAAACACTTCATTCCATATACCCAAAATGCGAGTATTTTGATGAATCGATAGTTGTTGTCTATTAACAATCGATTGTAAGTGAATTTCGATAAATTCCCGTACATCGAAGGCAAGATCTTCAGTATTGATCGAAATTGCTACAGACATTAAAATGGCGTGGTGGTTGAGTCGGATGTTTCGCGCAATTGTAAAACGTTATTTAAAAATGGTTGTGACGGTTTTCGACAGGACGGCAGAATTTGCGAGTGAAGGATTCTACGTCTTCGACAATGTGAAAACAATTCTTATGTGCAAATACTGCAACGTTAGAATAGTTTGGCAAAGGAAAGACACGTTCACGAAACACATAAAAACAAAAGAAATTATAACTGAAAGTGAGCACAAATTAAAATCATATGTTATTAAAAACCAAATAATAAAGAGCAGATATTAGTAAAACAAGACAAATATATGAATTATTATAGGTTAAACGAGATAATCGCACAAATTCTCTGGCATGTGTGTCAACAACACAAGGACTACGAATGTTAGTAAACAAATGGCCGCGTCATTAATAATTGGCATAATAAGATACAATTCTTTTCGAAACCCATATGTAAGCGATATATTAACAATTACGTTAAAACTTTGGAACTATTTCCTCTCTTTGTGCTGGCAACCTAAAAGCATAACTGTATCCACGCTCGCCACNTTGGCATAATAAGATACAATTCTTTTCGAAACCCATATGTAAGCGATATATTAACAATTACGTTAAAACTTTGGAATTATTTCCTCTCTTTGTGCTGGCAACCTAAAAGCATAACTGTATCCACGCTCGCCACTGTTTGTAATGTTATATGCATGTCGCTAACGGCTAGGGTGTTTTTTCAAAGGTTGATTTTCAAAAGTTTCTTCCAGTCGTGAACCTACTGTACATATTCTCGAGAACGAATTCAACACGAGGTTGAAAGATCCTTGTGCGAACATTATGTAACCAGGCGCTCGCTTTTACGGCAAGCCTGCTTCACGCCTGCAAGTGTCCTACACCATCAGTGGGGGGCTTAACTCGTTATGGTTGTAGTAATACCTACTCGCTTCTCATCGCCTGTGATGTCTGATATGTGTACCTTGTTACAAGATTTATACATTAAACGTAACTAATGTTTATTCAATATAATTTATTTTATATTACGTTTGTAGGATTATCTATAATGATTATGTATAAAATAGTTTAGATATATATTATATTTCTATGTATGTTTTATAAAGGTACAACATTCCTACAAATATATTAAAATAATATAATATGTATATTTATCGAGGGCAACATCTGCAGGTTTTCCAATTATATATGATTTTTTTGCGCGAATATGAATGTGGGTTTCTCAGAGTGCTTCGATATTTTTTCATTTAAATTTAATACTTTTTTACATTTAAAACGTATGGAATAGTGCCTTCTGTGAGCATAAGTTCGTACAATGGATAAATGGTTCGTGAAATGATTCGCAAACAGGGAGACATGCTTCTGGGCATCGGAGATGTTGGCGAATGTGTCACCGGTTTGAGTCCCGATCAGATGGTGCTACTTCTACAGCCATGGGCATGCTCACGAGTGTACAGTATCGTTGGTGATTCATACAGCAAACGTTCGTGTAGCTCGAGAATTATTTAGTCAATATCAACCAGGATCGGTCATGTGCCATACGACAAATGGTTGATACTCAACACTGCATGCAATAAACGTGATGAATTATCTGCATATATAAATGAATTTATTCATTCCAAATAGGTTAGTTGTTATTGAACCAGCAAATCAGTAACATCTTGGCAGGAGTCAGTCTGCAGCAGTCTGTCTGCAGGAGTCAGTCTGCAGCAGTCTGTCTGCAGGAGTCAGTCTCCAGGAGTCAGTCGGCAGGAGTCAGTCAGCAGGAGTCAGTCGGCAGGAATCAGTTGGCAGCAGTCAGTCGGCAGCAGTCATTCGGCAGGAGTAAAACAGGCAGGAGTCAGTCGGCAGGAGTCAGTCAGCAGGACGCAGTTTGCATAAGTCAGTCAGCATGAGTCTTGTGAGGGGTCAGTCGGCAATAGTCAGTCTGGAAGAGTCAGTCGGCAGGTATTAGTCTGCAGGAATCTGTCGGCAGCAGTCAGTCAGCAGGAGTCAGTCGGCAGGAGTCAGTCGGCAGGAGTCAGTCGGCAGGAGTCAGTCGGTAGCAGTCATTCGGCAGGAGTCAGTCGGCAGGAGTCAGTCAGCAAGAGGCAGTTTGCATAATTCAGTCGGCATGAGTCTTGTGAGGGGTCAGTCGGCAAGAGTCAGTCTGCAAGAGTCAGTTGGCAGGAATTAGTTGACAGGAGTCAGTCTGCAGGAGTCAATCGGCAGGAGTCAGTCAGCAGGAGTCAGTCGGCTGGAGTTAGTCAGCAGGAGGTAGTCTGCATAAGTCAGTCGGCCTTATTCTTTTGAGGGGTCAGTCGGCAAGAGTCAGTCTGCAAGTGTCAGTCGGCAGGAGTCAGTCATCAGGAGGCAGTCTGCATAAGTCATTCGGCATGAGTCTTGTGAGTGGTCAGTCGGCAGGAATTAGTCTGCAGGAGTTAGTCGCCAGGAGTACAGTGTATGAATTCATGAATGATTGAAGACGATGCAAGCCACTGATGTTGTGAAATCGAGTATGTCCTNCAGGAGTACAGTGTATGAATTCATGAATGATTGAAGACGATGCAAGCCACTGATGTTGTGAAATCGAGTATGTCCTGTACGAATGCATGCGTACCTTTAACGACTGCCCAAACATTACATGGAAAACAATGCTGTTACTGGGCCAAGTCCTTCAGTAAAAGTTGTAATGCACTGCGACATGAGAAGAGTCACTGTTTGAAGAACCCATCTAATACTTTTCTAAGCTGCTATAAATGTTTCAGAGAGTTCNGCGACATGAGAAGAGTCACTGTTTGAAGAACCCATCTAATACTTTTCTAAGCTGCTATAAATGTTTCAGAGAGTTAACTCGAAGTGATAACTTAAATAAACACATCAAGGCTGATAAATACAATGACAGCATGAAGTTTATACAAGCGGATACAATAAAGGAACACATCAAAATCTGTAAGACTACGTCTACTAGGAGCCAGCAAATGATGTCGCCAATACCCCCCGCTACAACGATGGGTACTGTTTACGCAAACGATTATAACATGACAGTAAATGCTAATGACGGAATGAGAGACCTACGAGGCATGATTGAGTCGGTATTTGTGGAATCTACACTTGCAAAGCATTCCCATGAAGTCAACGAACTTCAAAATAAACTGTTGTTAGCTCTAAATACTGTTGATGTCCATGTGACTCCTACGAAGAAAAGTAAACTTTATATTGAGGATGAAACAGGTGGTGAAGACGATCATGAAGACAGTATTGATGATAATGGATATGGTGACAGTGTTGATGAAGCATCTGATGAGAAGGATGATGATTCCCGCCACGTTCCCACACATTTCCCCGAGTTTCCTTCGACAAGTGATGCAGAAAAGGCAGAAGGCGTCAAGAACGCTCGCTACATATTTCCCCTAAGACACAAATAAACTTGTTTATAGACTCTGATATTTGATTGAGCTACAAAAACGCAGGGATCTCCCACACATTGACGATATATCTTAAATCATTAATGAACTGAAAGACAAGAACTATATCATTCGAGACTGTTTGCTACTATTTATGAATTGCAAACAACAGGTAAATTAATATATCGAATGTACAAAATAATTAGAAAGATGGAATGTATATAACAAGTTAATAAATTAAATCTATGTATTCATATTAACATGTGTTTAATTACTTATACCGTCCATTCTGCTTCAGTGGTGCATACAATAGATTTAAAGAGTCTGTTTTAAATAAAATTTGTGCGAGCACGTGTAGAAGGAGGACTATGGTAGGATCTGAAGTATATTCGAGTCGATTAAAATCGGCTGAGTTCTATATGGTGAACAAAGAAACTGAGAAAAGTTTTTTGAAGCAAGTTTTTAGGCCAGTCATTCGTGTGGGAATAAATGCGCATACAGGTTTGGTGTAGTTATGTAACAAAGCGTGTGTTTGGTATAGCACCAGCATGAGAAGTGTGGTAATGACTTTGTGTTTATCAGTCTGTAAAATTTATATAAGTATGAAACTTTCAATATTACTGGCTTGTTAAACTTTCTTTGCCTATCACTTTTGAGTGTATACCAGTTTTAAATAGGCGTAGACATATGGTAAATGAGTTATTTTAAGAAATGTATATTTTTTACATACATTCATTTATAAACACTTTTTACAAAAAAAATTTATACAACAGTTAAAATTTGTTTTACTACTTTTCGTACACATGAAGTCTATGCATCAGAGTCTAATAATATTTTGAAGGGAACATCATGATCTTCTGTGTGGCTAAACATGGAAGGCTCACAGGATGGAACTGCTGGTACTGGATGCACCAGAGGGTAAGTCACTGGAGGTGGAGTCACTACTAGTATAACTGGGCTAGAGTACATAAGCTGTGATTCTTGGTTAATGGATCATCAACAAACATACGTGCAATATTTATATAGTTCTGTTTGAATTTATATGAAATTTTTTGGGGGCAGTGTAGCACTCGAAACAGTTTTTGCCTATATATGTAGTGCAAAATTGATGCATTCTGTGTACCTATTGTCGGTAAATGACCAAGTATATCTCTCTTACTCCTACTAATATTATAAATGCGAAAGTATTTGTGTGTGTATGTAAGGTACCACTCAGCTCCATAAAGGCTGAATGGATTTTGATGCAATTTGGTATGTAGGTACTATGACGCGTCTCGCGTCCCGAAAGATATTTCTTCGTCAGAAGGCACACTCTGTCAAAACTCGCAGGCTGGCTACCGCAATAAATATTAAGGGTTTGGCGAGCATGCTAGAAGAATGACGCCAGGATTCCGAGGCGGAATGAACACATGGCGTAGGGGCCACATGCGGAGGAAGACAGGCGCAGCTGCATCTCGCAGCTACAAGGGGATGCTAAGCTCACACCAGTAGCTGAGTCTCTCCCGAGCCAGCTACCACAATAAATAATGAGAGCTTTTGGCGAGCNATGGTGTAGGGGCCACATGCGGAGGAAGACAGGCGCAGCTGCATCTCGCAGCTACAAGGGGATGCTAAGCTCACACCAGTAGCTGAGTCTCTCCCGAGCCAGCTACCACAATAAATAATGAGAGCTTTTGGCGAGCGTGCGAGAATAATAACGATGCAATATCTATAGGCAGAAGAAACAAGTGCGCCGACCAAGGGGCCACCGAGTGTTCCAGCACGTGCAGGGCGGAGCAATAAACTTCGATGCCAGTATCGAGGGACGACGCTGGGCCCACATGCGGGTAGCCGGAGCGCCGAACACGTTTTTACGACCCAGAGGACGCAGCGGTCAGCCCAGCCACGTGCAGAGATGATGCGAGTTCAATATGGCGAACAAGCTTACAAAAACACGAGGAAGAGGAAGGAACGGGGCAGTCGGCCGATTTCAAGCGAGGAGTGCGGATTGGAGCC
>NQII01001038.1:0-122463 GCA_002778355.1 Clitarchus hookeri
TTGTCAGGTATACAAACATTGGTCCGCGCAGTCTGATTCAGTGTACTATAGCTCATGCAAGCGTTGCAATCTTCGCCTTGTCAGGTATACTGGGTGGTAGCATGCAAAAAGTCTTGTCACGCATGTTACCAGCACGTCCTGTACATGTTTTTTTTGTATCTTAAAAAATTGTTTTGTCGTAATCGCTATTGTTTCAATTAGTTAGAGCAAAAAAAGGAAATTGTTTTCAGCTTATCTCATCATCGCTACTATTTCAATTGGTTAAAGTCTGCAAGCTAAAAATAAATTGTTTACCTGTATATCTTAGATTTGTTTTCTCGTCGCTACTGTTTCAATTAGTTAGAGTCTGCAAGCAAAACAACTGTGCGTTTTCTGTTAGCCACTTTATGTAGAATCCACATGATTGTTTCCCACAATCGCACTGTGTGTGTTGGCATCACACCCGTCTCGTTAATGTCGTACTGCAGTATCCTAGCACGCATATATTTTTTCCCGTTTCCCAGTTGTTGAAGCACTCACTTCATTGTTTTCCTTCTTGTCGCTTCGCAACCCACCTGTTCGCTATATCTATAACGTTACCAATATATATTTATTTATATGTATTGATAGTGTTGTAGGAATAGAGTACTGCCGGTTCCAAGTCCGGGGTCCGTCTGCATGGTTATTCCATGCAGATTGGTAAGCGGGAGGACGTTGCTGGTAAGTGAAATTATTACAAGTCATAAAACTTACACCCTCCCATGAATACTTACAAATCTGAACACTTACAAGTTATAAAACTGACACCATCACATGAATACTTACAAATCTGAACACTTGCAAGTTAAACCCCAACCATCCCTCATGAATACAAACGAAATGAAGTTATAAAACCCATGATTACTTCTTACAAGTTAAACACTGCCTCCTCCTGAATACACTATATGAACACTTCTTATTACACCTGATTAAAAACAAAGTGTTTTTACCGCCTAAGAAAATATAGATCTTATGGTGGGGGAAACTTACTTCTTAATACTTTATTGTTATTACGTCTGATTAAAAAAAATTGACAAGTGTGTGTGAGAAGACTGGGGTGGCGAGCGTTCACCCCTCCTCCTCGGTAGGGGAGTTCCGCCTCGCTGCACGAGGGGAGTTTCGCATCGCTGCACGAGGGGTGAGGCTGGGCGTGCCCTCGCGCACGAGACGCTGCGACATACGAAAAAAAATTACATAACTTTTACATAACTTTTTACATAACTTTTTTACTGGCTGGCAAAATGGCGGACACTGGCTGCCAACATGGCGGACACTGGCTGCCATGACACTTTTTTTTCATGACTTTTTTATGCTCTTGCATTCATCTTTGGCTCCGCGGCTCCGCACCATCGAACCTGCGTTCGAAGGAACATTATATAACTACTCACGACATCGCCTGCAACACCTCTCCTGGGCTAATGACCACATCGGTTGGACCCTAGACGACTGGAAAACCTTGGTCAGATGAGTCCCGATTTCAGTTGGTAAGAGCTGATGGTAGGGTTCGAGTGTGGTGTAGACCCCACGAATCCATGGACCCAAGTTGTCAACAAGGAACTGTGGAATTTGGTGGTAGCTCCATAATGGTGTGGGCTGTTTTTACATGGAATGGACTGGGTCCTATGGTCCAACTGAATCGATCATTGACTGGAAAGGGTTATGTTGAGCTACTTGGAGACCACTTGCAGCCATTCATGGACTTCATGTACCCAAACAGCGATGGAATTTTTATGGATGACAATGCGCCATGTCACCAGGCCACAACTGTTCGCGATTGGTTTGTAGATCATTCTCGACAGTTCCAGCGAATGATTTGGCCACCAAGATCGCCCGACATGAATCCCATCGAACATTTATGGGAGATAATCGAGAAGACATTTCGTTCACAAACTCCTGCACTAGCAACACTTTCGCAATTATGTACGTCTATTTAGGCTGCATGGCTCAATATTTCTGCCCGGGGCTTCCAACGACTTGTTGAGTCCATGCCAGGTCGAGTTGCTGCACTTCGCCGGGCAAAAGGAGGTCCGACACGATATTAGGAGATATCCCATGACTTTTGTTGCCTCAGTGTATATGTGTGTATGTATGTATATATATATTTATACACACATATGTTTTCAATATTATCTCATATGCCTCTTTTGACATTTTGGAATTTCATGTGAATATACTTCCACTGTTCGTGTTATATTATTTGTTAGTAAAGGCCTACTACCAATGTAGGCTTAGTTTATATAATAAAATTTCATACCCTCATACGCAGTATTTAATTCTGTAAAGTAATTGTCTGTAACTAAAATAATCGCGATTTTTGCAATCGAGAATCGAGAGTGGCATCGGCATCGAGGTCGAGAATGAAAAAAAAGTGGAATCGTTACATCCCTATGTTGAAGGCATCTATTACAAATTTTATATATGCCAACACATTGTCACTTTTGTCAGTCATTTTGTAAGATAGTTCCACATGAATAAATAAAGTTTAATATCATATAGCGGTAAACAATTAATCGATTCTTTCCAAATTTGGCACACAAGTAGTACTATGGCAGATTATGTTAAACTATTTGTTACAGGCATGTCAGACTCTTATTTTCAACATAGCGGCTATATGGTCATCTCGGCTCATAATTTTATATCATCGAAGACATGTAATTAATTACATCTTAACTTTGTATGCTAGCATTAGATATTACAACTACCAACTATGTCTACACAGAGCATATTTTGCCTGCCACTTTAAAATATAGCACTACATGAATATATACATTTTAAAGTCATGTCTCAGGAAACAATTGACCGATACCTATCAAATATGGCAAACAAGCAGTACTGCGGCATATGATGTAAAATGGTATTTTTAAGTATGTCAGACACTTTTTTCATAACATCAGCCACATAGGCATTTTGGCTTAGAATGGTATATTGTCCTAACCATGTAATCAATTCCAACATAACTTTGTATGCTGGCAGTAGATATTACAACTACGAACTGTATCTACACAAAGAATACCTTGTTTGCCATTTTGTAAGAAAGCGCCACACAAAAAAATAAAATTTATATGCCATAATTTGAGAAAAGTTTAACAGATTCCTATCAAATTTGACAAACAATTAGTGCTGCAGCAGATGATATAAAAAATTATGTTTTTACCTTGTCGGACACTTATTTTCAAATTGACAGGTATATAGCAATTTTAGCTTAGTATGCTATATTATTGAGACCTTTTAAAAATACCAATTTATCTTTGTATGCTGCCAGTAGATATTACAAGTATAAAGTATATATATACAAAAAGTATATTATGTCCACCATTTTGTAAGAGAGCATCATACAAATAAATACAATTTTATGTAATATCTTTGAAAACATTTGAACGATTGCTACCAAATATAGCAATTAAGTGGTACCAAGGCATATTATGTCTAATTGCATGTTTTAAGTATGTCAGACACTTATTTTAAAAATAGTGGTTACATAAGCACCTTAATTTAGTATACTTTATAACCGAAACAATGTTATAAATTCCAACTTTATTTTGTATGCTGGCAGTATATATTACAGCTATCAAATGCGACTACATGGAACATATTTTGTCTGCATTTTCTGAGATATGCCATATGAAAAATGTAAATTGTTTATTTAATATCTCGGGAAACAATTTAGAGATTCCTACCAAATTTGCATAACAATTTGCACTGCAGCAGATGGTGTAAACTGCGATGTTTGAAGTACGCCACACACTTATTTTCCAAACGGTGACTATACAATATTTTAACCTCAGTATATTTTGTTACCAATTACAACTTAACTTTGTATGCTGGCAGCATAAATTACAAACATTGCATTTGTCTATACACAGCCTAATTTCTATGCTATGTTGTAAGGTAGCCCCACCATAAAAAATAATTTTTTATGAAATATCTCGAGAAACAATCAATTCATTCTGACCAAATTTGGCGATGAAAATGTTATGCGGTAAGCCATATTACTGTATGTATTTTTTAAGTGTCACAGATACTTACTTTCGGAATAGTGGCTTTAAAATCATTTAAGCTTAGTGTGCTATATCTACGAAATTATGTAATCGATTTTAGCTGTACTTTGTATACTGTTGGTATACAATAATTATTGTCCTCCATTTATGAAGATCTTTACATGAAAAATATGGAGGTTTTATACTATATCTCAGGGACCAATCAAACGATTTTCACCAAATTCTTCACACAAGAAGCGCTATGGTAGGCTATGTAAAATTACATGTTTTAAGTGGCTCAGGCACTTATTTTAAAAATGATGGCACTATAAATATTTTAGGTTAGAAAACCCTACCATCCATTCGAAAAATTAGACTGATTTAATTCAAAGTTAATGCTCGAATACGACCTTCATAATGCAGTTGATTGCACACTACCTTACGGTTCGAGGTTTTCTGGGTTAGAGTACCGGGTAAGGCACATGTGTATTTGTAAATGTCTCAGTACAGTTGTACAAGTTTCTGGTTTCATCTCTATTGATATTGCTTTCAACGAGACGACAAGTTGTACCATCCATCTCAGCTTTAAGATAATTAATTAAAATTTAATTGCACTCATGTAGAGGAAAGTTAGCTCATTAGTTATATCAGTAAATTCTTGTTAAATATTACATTACTTATGTGGTGACATCATTATCGAACACATTAATGTATTCTGCACACAAGAACATCAAAGACATGATGCGATAAATTACCATTAACTTCCTTCAATTCAACAACAATGAACTCCTTTAACTGTTGAATCTTATGGGTTACTGTAGTGTATACTTTTGACTTAAAATATCGCCAAAGTAAAAAGTTGTGTGCTGTTAGTTATGGGGACTTCGCTGGCCATTTGATATTTCCAAACTCTGAGATTAAATGCCTTGAGAAAAGTTCATAGTATAGGATTTAATTGCCTCAAGCTCTACAATTTAACCAAATTAAGAAAAATTAAAATTTTAATATAAAACTGACATTATAAATACATTGCTTTTTGTTCGCTGTACAGTTGGAGTCCAATCGTAAAGATATTTATGTTTAATATAAGGCTTCATTCCCCTATCAATGTTGTGAAAGCGATTGCAATTATGGTACATTTATAATGATAGATATATAATATCTTTTGCTAATAAATCGAAAACTAAGTTTCAACGAAGCTTCATTCATCAAAATGCTTGGAATTTGTTTCACTCCACCTAAAACCCCTATCCTATAGGGCACCCCCCACACGTAAATTATATTCTAGATAACATTTTGATCCTTATGCCGAAGGTAGATATGGTTGAGGTTTTCATTTTACTAATACCTTTTAAACCATGCATCACGGGTCAAAAAGCATGTAAAATGTTTTTCACATAATTTATATTTTTGTGTGGTTGTTCGATTTGAGGACTGCTGAATTCATCTCGGGTCCCTAGTCATGCTTGTCTTTTACAATTAATTTGCATTGTCGACGTTTAGCAGATGTCCCACTTGGCATACTTATGCCTAAAAAATTCTTTTAAGACATTACTCTATGCTTACATATGACATGAAATTTAAATACTAGTGACAGTAGTATGTGGATCATATGAGTACGCTATGTATGCCCTATAATGTTAAGCATATGTATTAAATAGAATAGCTATAGTTATGAATATAAAAAAACTCTAAATTAAATTATAAATATAAAGATTTACTGGCGCACATAATAAAAACTGTTATGACATGCTTGGATTCGACTCTAAGAATCCACTTTAAAATTTCAAATTAAATAAATATAAGAAGGAATAATCAGTGAAACTGTTAATGTATACCGCAACATTATATTACAACTTGTTATAATGAGACTCGCCCACAGAGGAAATACATGACATACATACACTGATAATATATGTTTAAGATAATTTTTATCGATGGTTATGTCTTACAGAAATCAAAACAAAATGGCTGTCGAGCATGGGCAAGATATAGTAATGGCGAGTAATAGAGCAGTTAACAGTGAGTGGCAGTCGAATGAAGATGAGAATTTAGGAAAAAAATATATGGTTGTGACACTAGCATTTTTTAGACAAAAGAAACAAAGTTGAAGTGAGTGAGTGAGTGAAAAGATTTAGGCGGCTCTTAACATCGAGGTCTTGAGAGCCGATAACAAAGTTGGAGTTGAGCGAATTGATTCCAGAGCTCATGGTAGCGACGATAGGAATTGTAACAATAATATGGTGGGTCGAGCGAATGTAAGTAATTACAAGGATGGGAGCAGTACACAATACAAGTAGAGCGCAGGTGAAATAATGAGTCATCTTCAATGACATCAGAAATGATGATTGAGAAATAAGTGACATAATAAACAATATGGTGGTATAACGACAGCAAGTAGTACAGCAAAAGTGTTATACATTATGGCGAATATAAATATTCACAGAGTGGTAACATAAAAGAGATAAGAGGGTTGTGATGCCATAGGAATGGTGACATGAAATGTTGTGGCGTCGATGTCCAATATCGGAACTGCTCGACACACGATGCCTTAATTTACAGGTTCTGAGAGGTTTTTGATGAATTTGAGGTGCCGAGTGTTTTGGCAGGTTTCTTGAAAGAGTGAAAGATATATGTGGGGAATTTCTAGGGGGAAAAGGGAGAAATGTTTATGGGAAAAGGGTACATTTTAAGGAAAACTGGAGCTGTTTCTTAGGAAAATAAGAAAATTCGAGCTAAAAGGTAAACTTTCAAGGAAATATGGAACTTCATCCAAGACGGCCATTTAATTCTGAATCCTACCACAATCAGTTGTTCTCGGACAAACATAAACATACTTCTTAAATGGTAGACCCTAAAGGTGATAAATTTCACCAAAATACTTTTCCCTTGATATAGTAATGTCATACCCAGTAAAAATTTATAAAAATCATTTTCGCTGGAAACATTTAAATACTACCAGTAACAATGTAAGTAGATAGTTTATGTTGATCCGAGGACAAGGTCGGAGAGCTGCGGACCGGCGGATCCGCCGTCATCTTGGAATTTCCCGTTTTTCCCTCAAAATGTCTTGTTTTTTCCTCAAAATCGAAAATTTTCCCCTTGAAATCGGTCTTTTTCCCTCAAATATATCCCGTTTTTTAAAAAACTTTGTGAAAAAGGGCTTGCTCATAAAAATGGTTGACTGGAAGCCCCAAAAGCCAATTTTCGAGCTAATTGAAAGGTTTCGGGGGGGGGGGATTTCTTAATACTTGAGCCTTCGACCCCCTCTCCCCTCCGTAGTCAAGCTCACCTCATCCGCTTCCCACTTCCCAATCATGAAAAATCAAGAAAAGTCGCAAAAATTATTTTAAAAAGTCTTAAAAAATTAGGTAACACATAACATTAGACGCCTCTTATGTTACCCATGCCACCATCACCATACCCTCACAACACCACCACACCACACCTTCTGGCAATTCTTATAAAATTAAAAAAATCGAAAAAAAAATTTCTAATCAAGAAACATATAATTTTAACCTCACACTCACCCCACCACTCTGAACACCCACCCCCTCGCCTCAATCTACCCAGTCACGAAAATTCGGGAAAGATAGAAAAAAATTGGTTCTAAAAATCGAAGAACATATTACATAAACCTCACACTCATCCCACCACATTCACCCCACCCCCTTCCCTCCCCCAAATATAAAAAAATCAAGAAAATATAACAATTAAAAAAAATATATCTATGAAAAATAAAAAATAAAAATATTAATTATTTAAAGATGTACATGTAGGAGATCCGGGGTTCGACGACAGGTGGTTCGACTAAGCTCCAGACACAACTGCCCTCGCCAGGTCTACCAGTGTCCATATCGTCACTCATGTTGGATACAGCTGACCTTGACCTTTGACCTTGAACTTGAACACATGCCCTTGACCTTAAATAACCTTGAACACAAAAACTGCCACAATTTTTTTAAAATTTATAAATAATACCAACAAATTAGAAAAATTTATTTAAACAATTTATATTTATGGATGTTCCTACAGCTCCATTTCCATGGCATCACCAGGGTTTGGGTGGTTCACTTTTCAAGGGCAGAACAGTGGTGGCTATATTGGTTTAATGGGCACAGGGTACGTAAAATCGAAAACCTGTATTTATTATTCGATTAAAAAAATTATTTTTTAACAGAAAATTATGTATTTATTTTTATTTGCACTGAAATAATACTTACAGTATTGTGGAAACATGCGAAAAACTCTCATTCAGTTACTACATTTACATTTTCCTCTCTTGAAGTCTAAGTACTGTATGATGCCGGAATATGTAAATTGTTCATTGTCTCAACTCTTTATGTAGTTATAAGAATGCTAATCAGAATTATTATTTTAATATATTTATAAGTGACCAATTCAAGGCCATCCCACTAGTAGCAACCGCAAGCCCAAATCATATTGTAATCATGGTATGGATCAACATCTGCCTTCACTTTTATAGGCATACTTAGCATTAATTGAAATACTAATATATCTACACTCTTAAGATTTAGAATCTACGAGGGCGATAAACAGACATATCTCCTTTGCTCTCATTGAACATCAATTCATCAATCTTTCGCAATCTTTTTATAAATCCGCACCACAATAAGCACCACACACACCAATCGACACCAATCCACACATGAATCCACAACTATCCACACACCAATCCACACACAAATTCATACTAATCCATGCCAATCCACAGCGAACCACAATCAGCACCACGCACATAATGATCAGTACTGCATTCAAAACCAGATACACCACAATCAGCACCACATGCTCCACATTCAGCACCACACACACCAAAACCAGCACCACATGCACCACACACACCACAATCAGCACCGCACATTGAGCTCCACAATCAGCTATCCACACCAATCCACACACTAATCCACATCAATCTACACACCAATCCACACACTAATACACATCAATCCACACCAACCCACACACTAATCCAAACACCAATCCATACAACAATACACACCAATACACACACTAATCTACACCAATCCGCACACTAATCTACATACCAATCCCCACACCCATCCACATTAATCCACCTACCAATCAACGCAAATCCATCCACCAATTCACACACTAATGCATACCAATCCACACACCAATCCATACCAATCAACACACCAATCCAGACACCAATCTACGCTCCAATCCGCACTAATTCACACACCAAACCAAAACAACACACACACCAATCCTCACATGAGTCCACAAACCTATCCGCACCAATTCACACACCAATCCGCACCAATCCACACACCAATCCGCACCAATCCACACACCAATCAAACAATCCACACTAAACCACACCAATCAAACAATCCACACTAAACCACACCAATCATCACCAATACTTCGGTCAATCCCAATCATTCGCTCTACCCTAATACTTCGATCAATCCAAATCCTTCGATCAATCCAAATCCTTTGATCGATACTTCTATCAGTCCTTCGTTTGGTCTCCCACCCATATGTTTAGAAATTACATTTATTCGCCAAATGTCTTCAAATTTATACATGTGGACATAATTATTGTTTTGTTTGCAGTCAACTATTTGTACATTTTTATACTTAAGTCTTTATTATCATTCTGTATGTAGATATTTCCGTTAGTAATCGAGTGCTAATGGCACCACTTTAAATAATTCAGGGAAAAAAGGATACAAAACACAAAGATAAAGAAATACAAATTATTTTATTATATTAATTTATTATTACTTTGTAATTACAATTTCAGAAGAAAGCAGTTTATCACATCATGCAATATATCCCCGATCCTTCAGTTTTCTAATGCTTGAAGATATCTCGCTAATGTACGAGAGATCCCCGCGTTTTTTTAAGGTAAATCAAATATCTGATTCTATCAAGTTAATTCGTGTCTGGGAAATATGTAGTCAGTATTATCGGCGTCTTCTGCCTTCTTCATGTTGCTTGTTGCATCAAATGTTTTGGAGCGGTGTGTCAGTGTATAGAGAAAATCGTCATCGTCTTCAGCACTATCACTGTCTTCATATTCATTTTCATCATTGCTTTCTTCATGGTCATATTCACCTCATGTTTTGTATTGTATATTAAATTTGATTTTCTTTGTAGCGGGAGTTGTTTGCTTATCAGCATTTAGAGCCAACGACCGTTTATTTTGAAGTTCGTCGACTTCACGCGAAAGTATTGCAAGTACACATTCCATACAAACCGACTTATGGCACTCATTCCGTTTTAGCATTAACTGTATCATCACAATCACTTGTCAAATGGGTAAAAATCTGTGCAGCAAGAGGTATTTCCGGCAACACTTGCCGACTACTAGTACACAAATCCTTGCAGATATCGGTATGTTCTTTCAATGTATCGCCTTTCACAAACAGAATGTGAACAATGTCTTAATGCTTCATTGCGCGAAAAGAACTCTTCGTACAGGCCGTTCTTTCATGCCGATGAGCATTATGATGCCGAGAATACTGGCTACCTATTTCCCAGACACGAATGAACATTTTTATAGACTCAGATATTTGATTTACCTTAAAAATGCGGGGATCTCTCGCACGTTAGCGAGATATCTTCAAGCATTAATAAACTGAAGGATAGGGGATATATTGCATGATGTGATAAACTACTTTATTCTGTAATTGTAACTACAAAATAATAATACATTATTATAATAAAATAATTGGTATTTATTTATTTTTGTGGTTCGTATCCTTTTTTCCCTCACTTATTTAAAGTGGTGCTATGAGCACTCGACTATTAATGGAAATATCTGCCTATAGAATGACAATAAAGACTTAAGTATAAAAATGTGTGGATAGTTCACTGCAAACAAAACATTAATTCTGTCGACATGTAAAAATTTGGAGACAGTTGGCGAATAAATCTAATTTCTTAACATATGGGTGGGAGACAAATCGAAGGATTAATCTAAGGATCGATTAAAGGATTGGGATAGATCGAATAATTGGTGTTGATTGGTTTGGATTGGTGTGTAGATTGATGTGAATTAGTGTGTGGATTGATGTGAATTGGTGTGTGGATTGATGTGAATTGGTGTGTGGATTGATGTGTATTGGTGTGTGGATTGGTGGGATTAGTGTGTGTATTAGTGTGGATTGGTGTGCAAATTGGTGTGGATAAGTGTGTGAATAGGCGTGAATTGGTGTGGATAAGTGTGTGAATAGGTGTGAATTGGTGCAGAGATTGGTATGGATCGGTGTGCGGATTAGTGTTTGGATTGGTATACATTGTTGTATGAATTGGTGCATGAATTGATGTTAATTCGTGTGTGGATTATTGTGGATTTGTGTGGCGATTGGCATGGGTTAGTGTGTGGATCCTTGTGCAGATTGGTGTGGATTGTTGAGCGGATTGGTGTGTGGATTGGTGTTTGGATTAGTGTGAGGGTTGGTGAGGGTTAGTGGTAATTGGTGTGGATAGCTGATTGTGGTGCTTATGGCAGTGCTGATTGTTGTGCTGACTGTATTGTGTTTGCTGCTGATTGTGTTGCATATGGTGCATGTGGTACTGATTGTGGTGTGTGTGGTTCTGATTGTGGTGCATGTGGTGCTGTTTGTGGTACATGCAGTGCTGCTTGTGGTGCATGTGGTGCTGATTTGGTGCATGTGGTGCTGATTTGGTGCATGTGGTGCTGATTCGGTGCATGTGGTTGCTGATTTGGTGCATGTGGTGCTGATTGTGGTGTGTGTGGATTGTTGTGGATTCGTGTGTGGAATGGTTTGTGGATTGGCATGGATTGGTATTTATTGGTGTGTGGATTACTGTTGATTGCTGTTAGGACTGTTGTGGATTCGTGTGTGCATTGGTGTCGATTGGTGTGGGTGTGTGGTGCTTATTGTGTTAAGAATTTATGGAAATATTGCGAAAGATTGATGGATTGATGTTCATTAAGATCACAGGAGATAAGACTGTTTATCGCCATAGTACATTCCATATCTGAAGGGCGTAGATCTACTGGTATTTCTATTAATGCTAAGTATGCCTATTCAAGTGATGGCAGATGCTGATCCATACTATGATTATAACATGACTTGGGCAGTTGGTTGCTACTATTATGAAAACCTTTGTTTGGTCACACACACATATATACATATGTAATAATTCTTAGTAGCATAGTATAACTACATAAGTGTCGAGGAAATTAATAATTTACATATTCTGGCATAATATAATACTATACTTCAAAAGAGACTGGAAATGTAGTATCTGAATGAGAGTTTTCCGCATGTTTCTACAATATCTAAGTATAATTTCAGAACAAATAAAAAATAAACAAAGAATTTTTTTACTAAAAAATAATTTATTAAATCGGTTAATAAATACAGATTTTTGATTTGACATTCCCAATGCATATTAAACCAATATGGCTACCACTGTTCTGTCCTCGAAAAGCGAGCCTCCTAAACCCTGGCGAGGCCAGTCGTATACTGGAAGTGAGGCTGTGGGAACATCCAGAAATGTAATTGTTTAAAATAAATTTAAATTTTTCTTTAAAATTTTCTTTAATTTTTGGTATTATTTATACATTTTTAAGATTAATATGTTTTTTGTTGATTTCTGGAAATGTTGTGTTTAAGGTCATTCAAGGTTACAGGCATGGGTTCAAGGTCACAGGTCAAGGTAAAGGTCACCTGGATCCAACATGGCTGATCAGATGGACAGTGGTAGACCTGGCGAGTGCCATTCGTGTCGGGAGTTTAATCAATCCACCTGTCATCGAATCCCAGACCTCTTACATGTACTTCTTAAAATAATTTTTCATAATTTTTTTTTTTTTAATTTTTAAGATTTATTTTTTATTTTTGTGATTTTTCTTGAATTTTCATGTTTAGTAGGTGGGAAGGGGGTGAGTTGAGTGTGGCGGGATGAGTGTGAGGTTAATGTGATATGTTCTTCGATTTTTAGTATCAATTTTTATTCGATCATTCCCGAATTTTTGTGACTGGGTGGATTGTGGTGAGTGGGTGTGTGTGTGGTTAAGGTGGTGGGGTGAGTGTGAGTTTAATGTCATATTTTCCTTACATTTTTAATTTTTATTTTTATTTTTAAAAATATTTACAAGAATTGCCAGAGGTGGAGATGTAGTGAGGGGATGGTGATGGTGGGGTGTTAAACGGAAGGGACTATATAATATTATATGTTACTAGATTTTTAGGATTGTTTTTAAGATTTTTGTGATTTTTCTTGGTTTTTCATGATTGGAGGGGTTGGAAGGGGGTCAGGCGAGCTTGTTTAGGGTGTGGAAGAGGGGTGGGGATTGCCTACAAGTGTTAAGTAAGCCCCCCAAATTTTTCAAATTGCTCGAAAATTGGCTTTCGTGGTTTCCAGTCAGCCACATTGAGAAGCAAGCACTTTTATCACATTTTCTTTGGAAAAATGGAAAGTTTTGAAGAAAAATGGGAAATCTTGAGAGAAAAGGACCGATTTGAAGCGAAAAATAGTAGATTTTTTGAGAAAAATTAGAAATTTTGAGGGGAAAACGGAAAATTCCAAGATAGCAGAGGATCCGCAGATCTTCAGCCCTAAGTCGTTGTCCTCGTATCGGCATACGCTATCTATTAATGTAAATTTAAAAAAAGAAGGTCAAAGAAATAAGTTAATATATTAATGATTTTGCTATTCTAGAAGCAAAATCATTCCATTTCCTGGACTTTTGATTGAAGAAAAGCACTTGAAAACTTCAAGGAAAATACCGCAAATCCAACCGTTTTCGAAATAATTACAAAAAAGGAACTAAAAATTTTATGCCAGCTTCGTAAAAAGAAATTATAAACTTTTTACTAGAATCTGTAGTTTAGACTTTTCATAATTGACATGATGGTAAAAACCTGACCGCATAAAATACTTCATTCACAATTCAACATCCTTCCAGGGATTTGGGGGAAGGGATTTCTAAATATTAAGGGGTCGAAAGAGAATGTTTGGAAAAAGCATCAATTTTGATTTGGGGTTGGTAACATCCAACAATTTTTTATGGTGTTTCGTTTTGATTTTATCAACTAGAAAGTAATTTTACTTGCAATTGTAGTTTTAATAAATTCTTTGACATAGAATTAATTGTACTTGATAACAAGTAAAATTTTATGTCATGATTGTACTTTTTACAGATTTTTTGTACTAATATGATTTATTGCTATTAGGAATGTGTCCAGGAGACAAGCCTTTTAATTGAGGAGCAAGAGGTACATATGGGGGCAGGAGTGTATTAATTCAAAGTTAAGAATATTATTGGTAAGCATTGCTTTTGACCTATTTTGTAATCCAGAGTAGTCTGTCAAATCAAGTAACGCCTTCTAATATCATTTTCACTAAAAAATAAACATTCATATGTAATTTTTAATAGAAATTATTATAAAAAATTCTTAGTTAGCGGGTTGGTTAGCTGTGATGAGCAGAAATAGAATCACAATGTTACAGAAAGTGCATAAGAAAATAATTAAATAAATTGGAATTCTAGCTTCAGCACATAGGCCTACATACAGTAGTTGAACACCTCAAAATTTAAATTCAACGAAGAGTAATTGCGATCTGGGATATTGGAATAATTTTCCATAAAAGTGAAATGCGTTTTGTCTATTTATCGTAGTGCATATTTTTTGCGCGCAAGTTACAGCAATATGAATGCTAATAAACGGGATTAAAAGTTTATTTATTTAATGCGAAAAAAATCATTTGCGTTATTACTTCTGACAATTTTTTGTCACTAAACAATGAACAAAGTTCAGTTCAATATTTAATCTGAAAAAGGATGGAACTGCAAATATAAGCGAAGCTCAATACGATGCCAAACTGGTGCCTGAAGTGAAGTTGGTGGCTTTGTTTCCATAGCAACTACCTTCTGTTTATCTGAAACGTCGATATAACTAAGGATATATGTTCCTGTGGCAACATCGAGTATTTCAGTGAGTACCTCACGTAATTTATAACATTGAATGTTTTATATAGTAATATAATTATAAGGCACAAATATTATTGCTATGTGGCTTCAACATTACTTTTATGTGTTTCAGCATTAACTATTAATAGATACGACATAGGGTTTTCAGCATGTTTTCCCAAGTGGAAACTTTACTTTGTTTACTTCGTGACAGGAAGAGATCAAAATATTATGATGGAAAAGTCATAGTTATTATTTTCTTTCTAACGACGGGCAACAACCAGTTTGGTATCATATATTAAGGTTTGAACAGAGTTGTGTCTTTCTATTAATTATTTGGAAATTTTTTAACTTAAATTATATATTGATTTATTTACAGTAAATATGAAATTTTTCTTCATTATTATTAATATTATCCATGAGCATTCTACACGAAAAACGTCTAATGTTGTGACAACACAATTAATGTTAATAGAACAGTAATTTTTTGGTATCGGTGAATCGTCAGTAACTAATGTTGCTGTAAATGTAATATACTGTTAAGTTATTAATGATAATGTAAGATTAAGTGCTTTTGTAACAACATTACCTCCTTACCGTTGTGTCAACATTAAGGCAGTGTTTATGTTGCGATAAAACAAGTTTTGTGTTAAAAAAAAACCCTTCCATTATCTTTGCTTTAAAAAAATCCGATGTAAACTAAATTAAGTACTATTTTTTTTTTACAAATACTGATATCTCCCGCCACCACCCCCANGAGGTGAATCGAACCCGCGCCTTGAATGCTTGACGTATTCCACTTTACGGAACCTGACGTCCTACCAGTTTCTCTATCTTAAAACCCCAGACTTCGTTTCATATTGTGGGTATTCAGTACAACATAACGGCAAACTGCAGTTCTCTTTCGTTAAAGGCCGTTCACGTTAAAGTGAGCACTTCTGAAAGCCCTGTGTAAGATATACTTTTCTCATAATTTGGTATCCTTCTGCCATATGTAAAATGTACATTGTCGTGAGCCTAATGACTTTATTAATGCCCCAGTTAAGTGAAAACGTGACGTTGTTTAAAACATTAATGTGTTTCTTATATGTAATTTCGTACTCTAATTTGCATAATGCAAAAATCAACCAAGTATATTTGCTGTAAATTTAAACTTAACACACTCAATATAACATGAAGGCTTGGAACTATTTTACTTAATTCGTGGCCAACTTGACTGGTAGTCTGCATGTAAGCGTGTACAGTACACTGAAAGGAATCAGCAGAGAGAATTTAACAGAACTGTTCTGTAATGGCATTTTATGGTAGCGACAACTAAACTTTAGTACCGGCAACAGAATATTCTGTAATACTTTACAATTCAAATTGTTAACGTAACTATCTAAATATTGTTAAAGTTATTCTGTTGTAGGGACCATCATTTCTGTAGCAGAAACAGCGTTATCTGTATTAGGAACTATACAGATAGTTGTGAACACAATCTTACGCTATTGTTGCGGTAACAGAACAATATATTCTAAACCCAACAGTGTTGTTTGGTAATTGTAACAGAATGTTTTGTAGAAATGACCTAGTTTTTTTTCCCCAAAAGTTTACAGAAACAGTATGGTAGCTACAACAGTGTCGTGGACTGTTTAAGGCACCCTCCGATTCTGTGAAAATTACAGAGCTACTTTTGTAGAGTTAACAAACGTATATGGTAATTACAACAGTGCCGTGGACTCTTAGAGGAACCATTTGATTCGGTTAAGATTACAGAGCTAATATTGTAAAGTTAACAAACAAGTACGGTAATTATAACAGTGTCGCGGACTGTTGAAGGTGCCATATAATTATATTACAGATTTTAAAACAAGTAGAATTGACAATACCGAAGATAAAAAGGAACATGTTGCTATTGTGAAGTAATATTTATTTATTGTAGGCTGTTGACAAACTGTGAGGGTACTGCATACCTTTTAAAGTGTTGACAGACACCGCTATGTTAGGCGTTAAATGTAATGATAGCAGCAAGGCTGTTTAAATGTCCTATTTGTTTTTACAAGACCCATATCACTTACACAAACAGGACATAAAAACGAGTTACTAACGCCATATTTATATTGGTACCACAAATTATCTGATGTGAAAGTAAAACCTGTTTACACAAGCGTTGCTCGTAAAAACATTTTTATATCAGATAACACCCAATGTTATATGATACAAATACACATAACATAAAGGAAAGATTTTTATTATTGTATGAATAAGCTATCTCATATGTGAATTCGTCTCGCGAGATTCGTCTGCAGACACGTCACATGACATGCTTTAAATAAAATAAAGTAAATTAAGACAAATACATTTTAAAACCAGAATCTCATAACTGATACAATAGTCGAGCGATCTAAGGCGTCTGTCTATCAACACATAGTCCGGTAGTTCAAGGCTGCCTGTTTCCACAAGCAAGTTTCGAAGTTATGAAAAAAAAGTACAAATAGCAGCGCTTCTTATGAGCCGAGGAGGGAATTACAATAAACGAAATAAGATGGCTAGGACTACCATGCCGCTCAATAAAGGCGACAGGACAGATTGTTAGGAATGCCATACACTATTGCTGGGGCTACAATGTTACTCAGTTAAGGCAACTAGCACTACCATATGTTACTGCTGGGTGCACAATCAAGTGGCATTCGAGCAACATTGTAGGGAAAACCTAACTGGATTGTAGTCAGAACCCTACTCGTTTGTAATCGCAACATTCTATTATGTAGAAAGTAATGACTTCACTGATTTGTGATGCACTCACGTCTTACAATATGTTCTGTTGGCGTTACCATATACCTTTAACAATATTCGTAGGGTAGCCACAACCAAACAGACAGTTTTACCCATTTTNGTAAAGTTTACATAATTATGGTTCCTACAACAATATTTCTCTTTCAGTGTAGCATATTTGCTGTTAACAGATACTGCCATTTTTCAAGGGTTGATTTCTAAAGTGCTCACTTTATCGTGAACAGCCTTTATGCTCAATAAATATGTGCATAATTGTCACACGTAAACTGCTTTGCAAGGCTTGAGAGCTGGTCTAAGATACAATTAGTTCTCGTACTATGCTTTAAAATTTAAATATCGTGGTTCTATTTTACGAGATTATTGCTGTTCACTACTACCCGCTATTTTACAACGCCAAATCATTGTAAACGTGTGTTGGTTGAATATTTATTTAATATCGCAGTTAAACAAAATATCCGGTTTTTCGTATTATTTTCAGCGTGATACAACGTTTGGTTGCGGCATACATTACTTAGAGGCTTTATTAACAGTAACATCTTAATAGTATGTTTGCATTATAGTAATAAAGGACTTTGTAAATTGTTGACAGGTTTAACTTTGTCACAAGATTATTAATAATTTTACTACAGCATAAACGTTTAAAGAAATGCTTCAATTGTAATTTTTTGTTGCAAGAACGTTAGTCTTTTTTCTGTGTACGAGTTATTGATTCTCAGTTTATATCTTTCGCAAGTACTCGTAAATACAGTATATATAAGATTGTGAAGTTGATAACAAATTAAAGTTTCCATCCATTTAGTAATAATGTGATTTCACTTTTATTTTAAGAAAAATATACATTCAATAAAATTATTTACCATGACCTTCAATTTCTGTTCAGTAACTTACAACGTTATTATGTTAAGATATTTAAAATTTATATTTTATAGTGAGAATATATATCATGGACAATGTATATGAAATGGGCGATACGGCGTTGGCGGGGCCAGTTGCTTAGAGCAGACCCGGTAGAGCCGGACGTTTCAAAAGGCGGGTTTCAAGTTGCAATAGAAAAGCTTACAAGCATATTTAGCTGTTTTAGTGAACTTACAGCCATATTTATTAAAAAGGCATAAGGTAAACCAAATTAAAAAATCCAGAATCTTAAGAAGACTTCAAAAATATGTATATTTCAAGCATACGTGAAAACCATGCGCAGTATACCTTTATTAACATCACTTATAATATTTATTAAATTTATATATTTTTATAAGAAAAATACAGTCATTCGCTTTGAATTTTTTTTATGTTAATGATGAAGATCTAATTGAGTAAGAACCAAACATTTGAAATTCTTTGTAACATTACTGCGATTAAGATGTTTATATATATTCTTTTAGGTTACTAAATTAAGCTTTTTGTTTTAAATCTGAAAGGTACACTATTTCATTTTTTGATTTTTTAAATTATTAAATGTGTTTTTACATGAAAATTTTAAAAACATGTATTTGGGGTGCGGTATTATTTAGAATACCATAAATTATAGCAAATATATTGCTTTAACTATCTACGTCAGTACGAGAACAATGTAATATCTTTAGAAGTAGCCGCTCGCCTTTGTCCTCTTCCCCGATCGGGTGCGTGTTGATATCACCGGTAAATGGAGAAGGAAAGGTATATATTACAAACGGATCACAGCGTAAAATTGATACATGCCGCGATAAGGATATCAGGACTCGTGCCACTCACATCCTTGGAAAATTGAATGTGTTAGATTGTCGCGCGAATTTTCTGGTCATCACCTCACTTCCATCTCGGCGAGACACGAAGTGCGGAGGAACTTCTGGGCCAGGTCCACTCAGCTGTTTATGCCGAGGCATGCCTCTGTGTCGAGAGTCTGGATTTGTGGACTGCCATTATTAGACCCGAGATACACGAGGCTAGTATTCCGAAGCCAGGATAGTAAGTTGTGCTAGTAAGCTAGCAAGCTAGTTACTCTGGCGTCGTGTATACAGAACTAGCTTTATTTCCGGGCTAGTAAGCTAGTGGGAAAGCTAGTAAGCTAGCGTCTCAAGCCAGGATAGTTTAATAGGATGGGGTTCTATTTTTTGAGCTAGTAGCGCCCCCCACCACTGATTTTCCTGTCCTGGCTTGTCTACCAGCTTCGTGTGGCCGGTGAAGCTAGTACCCGATCGGCTAGTGTGCAGTGACGACGCTTGTTTGTTTTCTGACCGCTGTGACCAGGTGTTCCTTAATCATGCCGAAACTGAGTACCGATATTAATTTAAAGTTTGCACAATTGTACCGTGAGGAGGAATGTCTGTGGAACGCCACTATTCCTTCTTACAAAGACAAGTGTATGCGTGATTCATCATTACAAAACATGTGTGTCAAATTATTGACAATGGGCATAGTGATTACTACCAAAGAGATAAAAGCTAAAATAAAAAATTTAAGAGCGACTTATTGTCAAGAACTGTCAAAAATTGAAAAATCAACTAGGTCTGGAGCAGGTTCTACAGAGGAGTATAAGTCAAAATTAAATTGGTTCGAGGAAATGCACAGTTTTATTAAAAATGTGCCTATGAAAAGAAAAACAACGGTAAGTTGCATTGTATTTATTTATTTATTTATTACTTTCATTTACACTTAAAATGTATGCCTTTGTAATACACAGTCGAGTTTATAAGTCTATGCTTATTATTTTCTACGTGTTTTATATAAATAGGATTGATTTACGGTCTTGATATCATTCTTGTTTGCCAAAACACGGCACCGTCGTCGTTGTTGAAGTAGTTTTTAAAGGTTTCCCTTTTCTCGATTGCTGAAATCGAAGAATGGTTACTTCCTTGTTGACATAACCTTTGTAAGCCCGTAGTTTCTGTCCTCCAAGAACCGAGAGAGATGGTTCCTGCTTCAATATCTTCCTCATCAACATCACTGCTGGTTATATAAGCGTTTCGATTTTCTTTTCTCAACCAATTATGCAAAGCGCATGCTGCTAATACAACTTTGTCGACGGTATCTACATTACTTGCAATTGGTTTTTGAAATACCCGAAATCGGCTTGACAATATTCCAAAGGTATTTTCCACTATGCGTCTGGCTCTGGATAGTCGGTAATTGAAAACTTTCTGTTCCAATGTTAAATTGTCACCTGGGTAGGGTTTCATAATGTATGGTTTTAATGGAAATGCGGCATCCGCAACAATCACTCCGCCATTTGGTAAAAGATTATTCTCTAGTTTATTATATATGGAGCAATTTCTAAATACACTTCCATCAGATGACATTCCACTAGCTCCAACATCAATATATCGAAAGCAATAGTCATAATCTACTATTGCCATAAGAACAATACTGAATACTTTTTTATAATTAAAATATACACTTCCACTGTTTCCAGGAGCTATAATTTGTATATGCTTACCATCAATGGCACCGTAGCATAATGGAAAATTCCATCTGTTTCTAAATCCGTTTTCTATTTCTGACCATTCTTCGGTACTTGTTGGTATCTGTAAAAAAATGTATATTTATGATTAATAAGTTACTTTTATTTTTATTTTAGGACAGTCAAGAATCAGCAATAAATAAACAGCAAGATAACAGCGAAACCAATATTGAAAGTTGCATTGATGACGGTGAAGATGTTCACACTTCAGAAGATTTTTCATCTCAGCCATTTACATCTTCATCAGCTAATATGATGCAACCAGCTGTGAAAACACCGACATCTGCTAATAAATCACAGGGCAAAGTGCCAGCGACACCAGCTCCGAAGAAGAGAAAAATTGCGCAAGTGGCAACATTGGTTAATGAATTAAGGCTGATCAAGGATGATTTAAAAAGTACACCAGTGTGCGAGCCACAACAAAATGAGCACGATATTTTTGGATCATATGTAGCTAGTCAACTTAAAATGTTATCTACTGCACGGGCTATTAACACTCGGGACGAAATCAATGCTATATTATCTCGTAGTCGAATGGAAGATTTAATAAATGATGGCAACACAATATGTTCATACCAGTCGCCTAGTCAAGACTCTTCAGACTCGCACACGACAAACAATACTTTATCAATGCCACTTTCATCAGGTGCCTCGAATTTAGCAACAACCGAATATCAAGCTCATTACCAACAACAAAATCCTTCTTCCCAAAATCTTGATGAGATTACTTTCCATTTTCCACACCAGGATATCTAGAATCCTATTGCTGCAGCATTTATCAATACATATTTTTTTATTAGATTATCTTACTACTTTACTACAAAAAAAATGTAATAAATAAAAAATAAAAAGTTAATATTACAAACCTTAATGTTTTCTTTCAATGCCTTGTATATTTCGACACATACTTCTGGTATAAATCTAGATATGGAAGATCTTGAAACCCGATAAAAGTGACTGAGTCTCCTGTAACTAATGCCGGACGAAAGAAAATCTAAAGTGATCTCCAATTTTACTCTTGCTGGTAACGCCTCTCTCATAATAGTATTCACTCGTTGTATTTTGGGCTTCACAAGACTCAACAGAATATCAAACTTTTCTGGCATCATTCGCAGAACACTCTTGTACTCGCCTAGATCTTTATTGCGAAGTTCTTCTAGAAGCCATGCAGATGATCCACGTTCATTCCTTCTTAAAATCCATGGTTTTGTCCAAATACGTTTTTGTAACAAAACTTCTATTAATTCTTCTACTGCAAATTGGCATAGTTCCCGAAGTAACTGTTGTAATCGAATTGATTTTCTTTTACAAATGCTGTTCATTTTTTCCGCGGACCGAACGTATTGTTACACTGCAGGGATACGGGCTTCATTTCCTAGCATCATGTAAACTGCCCTATCTTGTGCTAAGGCAAGCTAGTAGCTAGCTTCAAAAGCAGGCTAGAAGGCAAGCTACTAGCTTACTATCCTGGCTTCGGAATACTAGCCTCGTGTATCTCGGGCATTAGCGCCAGGTGTGTGGGCGACGACGCAGTGACAAGAGTGTGTAGTTTGTACGCATCGGGAAAGTAGGGATAGAGACTGACCATCTGTACTGTGAGAATGTGGGACTGGATGCGTGAGTGACAGACATTTGGAATGTTGTTGATGTATGGAAATTAACATTTTGATAGTTCATTNTGTGGGACTGGATGCGTGAGTGACAGACATTTGGAATGTTGTTGATGTATGGAAATTAACATTTTGATAGTTCATGTTAAATAATAAGTAAGGAAAAGTGCCAGTAGCTAGTATATAGACACTGGTAAGGACTCTAATTATGATTAAGATTGGCATTAAATGTTGGGCTCTCTGATANCAGTAGCTAGTATATAGACACTGGTAAGGACTCTAATTATGATTAAGATTGGCATTAAATGTTGGGCTCTCTGATAGGAATAATAAGTGTTAATAGCAGAGATAGGCAGTTTAATGTTGTAATTAAAAGCTTCGTGTATTTTACATAAATGTAATTAAATGAAGACATTGAATTTAGTTGTTTTATTTTTATCAAGATCTCCATTCCTCACGAACTGGGATACCATCTTGGTGTTATGTAGCACTGGTGTCAGAAGTGAGATAGATACACTTATTAATTAATCGATTTGTTAAAATTGTAATAACTGAAGGCCTAAACTTAGGCCTTTTTGTGCAAGGACGCAGGAAGTACTAAAAAGTTGGTGTAGCAAAAGTTAATGCAGGTTAGACTAACAACTAACATTTCATAGTTGTGCTTTGGTTTTCCTTTCGTTCTGTTTGGGGAAGTTAATTGATTATTTTTATTTTATGTACTTTATATTTATGTACCAAGTTCTGATTAATTATTTGTTTAAATTTTTTATTCCCGAATATTGATTTAATTAGAGTTTAATTAATTGTATTTGTTTTATTTTTATATTTGAATAAATATTTTTTGTTATTGTTGATTTGTACTATTAAGGTTTATTCTTATTTCAGTTTAAGTATTTTAAATAAAAACAAAAAATTGTGTTAATACAGCAGGAGTTACTGTTGGGACTAAGTCTGTAAATATTCTTTCTGGATTTTTAATTCAACTATATAATATAAATTATATTCATAACTACCTACTAGAAGCATTGAATACCGAACCTCTTTTTTAAGAAATCTTTTATAACACCAAATAAAATTTTTTTTTTATGCTATATCTCGGGAACTAATCAACCGATTTCTACCAAATTATTCACACAAGTAGCACTACAGTGGGCCATATAAACTTGGTGTTATAAGTGGCTTAGACTATTATTTTCGAAATGACGGCCCTGTAAATATTTTAGGTAAGTAAACCCTATCTACCTAAACATTAGACTGATTACATATGATGTTGATGCTAATGAATCTTACCCCCGTAATACAATTGGTTGCATGATAGCCTATGGTACGATGTTTTCTGGGTTCGTGTCTTGGATAAGCACGTGTGTATTTATAAAGGTCTCACTGCTGTTGCATATATTTCTCGTTCCATTTCTAATGATATTGCTGTTAACGAGACGTTAAGACCTATGTATCATCTAAGCTTTAAATAACTTCATTGAGCATCATTTGCAGCTATGGAGAGGAAAGTAGGCTCATTAGTTATATCAGTAACTTCTTGTTTGAGAAACCAATCCAAAGTAAGTTTAAATTTTAGTTTATTGTTTTCTTTTTCAGCTGGCATAAATCTTAATTCATTTGAAATGGAAGACTAAAATAAATAACTCTAAGGAAAATGCATGAAATATATAGTCTTTATATAGTGTAGATGTATGAAATAGCAATAATAGTCTTACCCGGTTTGCACTGATGTGCTAATGAGCGGATTAGGATATACATAATTAAAACACGTNAATAGCAATAATAGTCTTACCCGGTTTGCACTGATGTGCTAATGAGCGGATTAGGATATACATAATTAAAACACGCAAACAAACTGACAAGACACAAGTCAACTTTCCTTTTAATACACAGGAGCAAAATACTTACTGGGCCCAATAGATGCACACACAACTACAAACCTGAAATTTGCATTCAGTGAAATACACCAATTAGCTGCTTAACTACTGAACGGAAACTTAAAATAAATACANCAAACCTGAAATTTGCATTCAGTGAAATACACCAATTAGCTGCTTAACTACTGAACGGAAACTTAAAATAAATACAGTGACAGCTTTGCTTAGCGCCAAGATTAAATAAAAGTATGGGTGAAAGCAAGGATGAACATACATATTATATCAACAACACCAAAACAATTATCTTTGTGCAGAAACTAACTAGTTTAGTAAAATTCTTAAGCATGGTGAACATGTAGGTTCAAATCACATGCAAATTAATTTGATTGAAATATAATTAAAGAAATAATGTCAGCCTGGAGCTAGCGAGATATCTCTTAGTGTTCAAGGTTTCACGTGTTAAAATCTTTCGTGCAATCAAGTTAAATGTACTTTCAGTTATTGCGCAAGAAAAAATTATTAATTTACTAAGAGCTGGGTTTTACTGAAACTGGGAATACTTAGCTGCAGACTGAGGTCGTAGGAAGACGCTGACATCATGAGTAGGAAAGCATGATTGTGTAGACATCTAGCGGACATCTCTGCCTCTGTAGAAGTTCCTCTTCTGTTCTTGATCCTCTCTTATTCGAACGAAAGGCTCATGCATGGGCTTATGTGCACTCTACAGTCTCAGCAATTACACTTTATGGGATGCGAATAGTATGATGAAGTTCCTCCTGGCACAATGTATTTTTAATGGAAGCCGTTTGGTTGTGGAGGAGGGGGGTGCGGTCTTCGTCTCTAGACTCGGATGAGCTCGGCAGTCTTCGGCTCGACTCAGATGTGCTCGGAAGCCTTCGACTTGGGATTGTCGAATGTACACGAAGGTGCTCAGCAGTTACGACCACTAACACTTCTACCATATTAGTCTGTTTCTGGTAGCCATATTTGTTTTATAGACATATGATTTGTCAAATCGAAAACCTACTTTTAATATTCCATAAAAAATTTTTTTTTTAATTGAAAAAATTATTGTAACAAATTAATATGTTTTTATTTGTAATGAAATGGTATCCATAGTGTTGCAGAACCATGCAAAAGTCTCTCTTTTAGTTACTTGATGCATTTAAATTTACTATTTAATCAATAAAAATTAATTTTTTATATCTTAGAGTAATTGTAATTGCTGAGACTGTAGAATGCACATAAGATCACGAGACTTTCGTTTGAATAAGAGAGGATGAAGAACAGAAGAGGAACTTCTACAGAGGCAGATATGTCCGCTAAGATATATCAAACTTATAGCACATGGAATATGGTTGAATGTGTCTTTTCGAGGCGAATTCATGCATATCGTTACAAATTGCTAATTATTCAAGCTATCAACACTGATACATTCACTCTATGTCATTAAAGTTTTGCAAATTAAGTATATTAAGTAATACATTTTCAGTTTCAGCTCTTCAAGTCGAATAATTACACGAGGTCAGAATCTGCAAATCATTCATTCCCTCGCCTGCTCTCCTTTTGCTCGACTGTTATACATGTATAAGTATGTTACTCTGATTTTTAAAATGTAATTATGGTATGTTATGTAACAAAACCAATCCCATCATACGAGTTGGGACCACTGTGCCCATGTTATGTTATAATCATGTTATAGGTCAGCTTCTAACAACATTTATAGGCATAGTTGGCTATGGTTTACGAAAAAATAGTGCTAGGCCCTTGAGACATTAAATATTACAGGCTGACTCGGGTGATAAACAGTCTTATCTTTCGTGTCCTTCTCAGGCATCAATACTTCTATCAATCCTAATCCTTCGCAATCCTCTGCAATCCTCACCAATCCTCACCAGTCCTCACCAATTCTCGGTAGTCCTTCTTTGCAAACCTCATCCACAATCCTCCTCAGATATCTTCAGCATTCCTCAGCAACCCTCCTCTACAATCGTAAGCAATCCTCGCCAATCCTTAGTAAACCTCCACAAACCTCACCAATACTCATCAAACCTCCACAAACCTCACAAATCCGCAGTAATCCTCAGNCCTTAGTAAACCTCCACAAACCTCACCAATACTCATCAAACCTCCACAAACCTCACAAATCCGCAGTAATCCTCAGCAATACTAAGTAGTCCTCAGTAATCCTCACCAATCCTCCGCAATCATTATCAATCCTCAGTAATCCTCACCAATCCTCAACAATCTTCAGTAATCCACTTCAATAATCCTCATTAATCCTCAGTAATCCTTACGAATCCTCAGTAATTCTCCTCTACAATCCTCTGAAATCCTCACCAATCCTCACCAATCCTTCTATCAATCCCAATCCGTTGATCGATCCTACGATCAATCCTTCGGTTGGTTGTCTGTCCTCACACATACATATAGAATTTACATTAATTTGCCAACTGTGTACATGCATATGTACTTGACGACTGCATTATTGTTTTGTATGGAGCACACTATCCATGCATTTTTATTCTTAAAGACTTCATTAATATTTCGTATGTTGTTCTGTACTTCAGTAGTCGAGTGCTCATAGAACCATTTTTAAGTTGTGAGGGGAAAAATCATACGGCACACACAATAAAGTAAAACAATTATTCTATTAAAAAAAATATTGTTTTGCACATTACAATTAACAAGAAAGCAGTTCAACACTTCATGCGATTTAATCCCTGACCTTAAGTTCACTAAATATTGAAAATATCTCGTTAGTGTGCGATTAATCTCCATCTTGTTACAAAGCTATCAAATGTCTGAGTTTTTAAGCAATTTAATTTAGGTCATCGGGAAATATGTAGCCAGTGATCTCAGTGTCTTCTACCTTCTTCATACCGCTCGTTGCAGCAAGTATGGTGGACAATGTGTGTCAAAACATCGAGAAAGTCGTCAACGTCTGAATATCAACTAAGGTATAAGCGTGAATCACAGCTCTATATATACATTCTCCGTTCACTCGGAAAAAAAATATCAGATCTTTTCTAAATCCAAGAGAAAATTAATATTTTTTACGATTTTGGGTTTCGATCTTAGGTCCCTACGCCATACCTAACAGTTAAAGATTGCTTACAACTTGATATCAGGTGTGCATTAATACTAAACAGTGAGAAATTAATGTACGAATATCTCTAAAAGGCTTCCAAAACTCGGGTCTTTAATGGGATTTCTAACCTCTTTCTCACCCTGATTCCTATATCCGATTACTAAAACTTAATTATCGTTCTTTATTCTTCTTGCCTAAAACAGTCTCCGAAACAGTGGGAAAAACTGCTAGATTTTTTTCCAAGTTCGAAAGTGAATTAATATTTTTTTATAGTTTTGGGTCTTGAACTCAGGTCCCTACACCATACCTCCCCTTTGAAGAGTGCTTAAATCTATGTATCATGTGATTATTAGCATGTTATTAGACAGTAAATCACGCACAAAGTTCATTAAAAATGATCCGAAACTCTGGTCGGTATTCGAACTGTGGACCCTTGATTTCATTATAACATCTTAATTTTTTGTCCAAAATTTGACTAATAGCCTACATTATATGTTTCATAAACCAATCATTTGTATGGGGTTTATTCCACCATTTTTCACTGAAGTGTCACGTAGGTTGTCCTTCATGTTGAATAGTAGTATAAGACAGATTATTCTGGCATAACGGATCCAGAATCGGACCAGAGCCGACCAGCCGCCATGTAATGTCACTGAACCATCATGTTGGATCTGGGTGACCTTGACTTCGCGCCAATGACCATTACCCCATGCTCGTGACCTTGAATGACCTTAAACCCAAAAATCGCAAAGTTCCTAAACAATTCACAAAAAAATAATTAAATAATTGACAAATGTCGGAGAAGATAATTTAAAACTTATACGCAGGTGGTCCGGTGTTCGATTACAGGTGAAGCGACTAAGCTCCCGGCACGATGACCAGCAGAAGACCGACCATCGCCAATTTTTATTGGCTGATTAGCCGGAAAGCCTCCACCCCACCACTATATATAATTGATTGCCCACTGGAGTGTGCATATAATTCATTTTTTAGTATAGCCCACTAATGCTCACTGCTAATTCAGTATATTCCATTACATCAGGTCGCAGAGCATCCATGAGAAACGTAATCTGTAGCAGCCACTGGCAGAAAGATAATTTTTTTTGAGGAGACATGGCTTAACATATACAGAATCTTTGAGACGCGAAGTGTAAAGATGGTGACGACAGGTAAATGTTGGTACAACACTCGCTGTTCACAAGTTGGCAGGCGTGAGTTTCACTTTGCTCCCGTGTCTTATGACAGCATCCCCGCATAGCACTTGGCAGCCCGCTTGAAGCTATCTCCAGCCTGCTGTTCGTCCAGGCAGTCACAGTTTCAAAATAAAACCATACACTAAAAATTTATTTTTTGTGTCTAAACTCTCACACCAAAGTCAATTTTGTAATAATCCTTAGAAGAAAATCTCGCACACAATTTTCCACGAAAAAAAAAATAACTTTAATTCATAAATAAGGTACATCATGGTTAACCCAGGAAGGTCCCTCCCAAATGCATTGAAAAAACTGGTGACCGACTCACTAGGACCTAGCTGCTAACTTCTCATGGCTGGAATATTATATTTCTAGCAAAGTTCTGCAGGCAGGCTCTGCATACCTGGAGCCGTTTTTATACAGCTGTTACCGGCACACGAATCTCTGTCTTACCCAAAGGGAAATACTTTAAGCGACGGGACTATAATTCTTTTCGGAAATAATCTCGTCTGAAGGGATTGTGATTTTGAACCAATATTCGAGGTATGCATTGTGTATGGGCCCCTACCGTTAAGAAAGTATTTTCCATAACACACATTTGTACCACTTCAGATGATTGAATCTCAATCACACAGACCATGACAAAGTCTGGCTGAAACAACCTAAAACATTCTCGAATAAGGGAACGAAAATTCCCATTAAAGGAAAAAAAATTATCCTCGCCTTATCATTAGCCGCAAATTTAAACAAATTCCTCGTATTTGAAAAAAAAATATTATGGAGGGCTTCTACAAAACTTAAAAGGTTGATATTTTACTTTATAATAAATTTCTCGCTTTTAAAAATATATCCAGGCCCTTTGGTTTATTTACTAACTTCCTGAGTAAACTGTACCAAACATAAACTTTTTGTACACTAAAAGTGCTTAGCAACACTGCGGGGGCCCCCATGCCGCTTTACCATTCGTTATTGCAGACTTGGACTTTGTTCAGAACCATGTCCAGGACCCTGCCACGGGCGGGTCATCACCATGAGTGGGTCTTCACTACGCTTCCCAATTGGCTATTGCACGACTTGGATTTTAAGCAGAGCCATGCATCACCACGAGGTGGGTCCTCACCCGCATTGACGTTCGTCCGAACTTTGATCGGAACGGCCTACCAATCAATGGGCACTTCCTTCGTCGTTTTCCTATTCGTTGGTAAAGTTTGCGAAAAGCATGCCCCATGGGAATTTCCTGTATCATTTTACTATTCGCTGTCACAGAAATTTAACTTTGCATTACACTGCTTTCCGACCAACGAGCATTCCCCCTGCAGCAGTCGCTGTCTCTCCCATGCCCCACCATGGAGGGGGCAGTAGATGGAGGAGAGGTAAATATTGTTAGGGTGTTTTCATAAAAATTTTCGGCTTTTCAAAAAACAATTTGAAATTAACTATGTCAATATTGTCTCGAATGTGAACTGCTTCTCCCTAATCTTTAGCATATATGTAACCCACATTGTTACATAGATGGGGTAACATAAGTTCTTCCGTGCCTTCCTTTACTTTAATCTGAGAGGTTACATAAGACTTGTCACCACATCCTTTTAAACATTAACGTATACTTGGTAAGGTGCATAAACCATTAAAAAAAATGTTAAATATTTACTTCAAAGCTAATTCCTATTTAATTGCTTAACTGTGTGTGCATGGCGATGAAGTGTGTGTGTGATTAGTCGGATGTACAGTGCTGACAATGCGACAAGTCAGGAGCACAAGGTCGCTAACACAACGAACACTGTGATGGATGCCATGTGCTTGCCGGATTGGAATAATTAGTGTTTTCAATTTGACTTGTTATCAGCGGCTGTGCACTTTAACAAATTTGTTTGCGGACATAATTTTTTGCTGTCCTGCATATTTTCATTGTGTTGCTTGCTTGATGATGCAGTGAACGATGGACGCGCCGCAATTTGCATAATGTGGTGATTCCTTGCACGTGGTGTTGTGTGTAGTTCTGCGATGACATACTTACTTGTGTGCATGCGTGCATGATTTATTTGCATAATTGCTTTAATAAAATAGAACATTTGACATTAATAAATTATAAATATCCCTCTGGACCAAAACATTAATTAAATACATTGTGTACAATTAAAATAAAATCATCAATTTAACATTACATTACTGGGCTAAACATTATGTAGACACCACAACATTTATTAAACTAGTTGAGTATTACTAAGTCGGGTACATCTAGTCTTGAGTGCTGTTTCCTGGGCAGCCATTTGTGAATTAACTAAAACACTATAACTTATGCTGTTCATCTACCATAAGGGGACTTAAATTAATCTAAAACTTAACCAGTTAATACGTTTCTCTCTACTCCCCATGCTGACCACGTCTACCCCTCTCATCCCTCGAGCAGGGACCAACACTTCCAGTGGACGGACCGATCTCACACTTCACAGCTCATTGCATCCCGATCCAGCAGTTTCCACGCCCGCACTGGCGCCCGATGTATTCCGCGGCGCACTTCTTAAACATGTACTTAATTAATCTCGCCTTATGCTCGGCCGAAGCCTAGCCTAGGCTTAAAAATTGTCCAGACTTAAACCAGCACACAGGCGTCTGCACAGTTTGATGACTGGTCAACGACCCTCCTACGACTCAAACTAGCACCTGTTCCTGGAGTCTGCATCACCCAGCCAAACTGCACGATTTGTGGAAGTCAAACGCTGAACTCCCGGGCAGCCAATGCCCTCCAAAAATCGTCATCTCAACATACGCGTCAGTACCCCCTGCCTACTGTAAAATTTCCAGGTTCACACTTCCTCAGTCTCCGCAAAGAAAACACAACAAAGCACGGCGACAAAACCGGAAGTCAAAATTTTTAACCTGGCAATATAAATTATTTCTCGTAAATACATAACTGTCTTAAAATTATTTCTTTGGAAAATTATACAAATATTGATATTTTTCCTTCAAATCGCTGTATATTAGGCATAAGAGAAGGGGACAGAGGACACCCGTGGAGGGGGAAAGAGGCTACCTGCAGAGGGATAGAAGGAACATAGTAGCCAAAATCTTACACAGGATGGAACTGAACTCTACCGACAAACTTCTGCAGGTGATTCCTCATCAAAAATAGGTCGAAAATATATCAACTACCTATAGCCTTAAACTATTCCGGAAGGGCGTAACAACCCTTGAAAGTGTAGATGAAGCAGACGTTTATTGATAGTATCACATCCAGAATGAGAAACAAATCTGTGAGTGTCTGAATAATGTAGTATTGAGCTACGAAATAAAAAATTGGGCGCAGTTATCATCCCCTTTCCATAAAACGTGTAGTTTGGAATCACATTTGTGAATTAAAAAAATTAACTGTTTAATTTTTTTTTGCTATTCCTGCGGCGTAGTAATATACTGTACACGGTGAATGAAAAAGTCGTCTTGTGTTTTTACGTTAACCACCGCCATTTTCCAGAAATTAATGCATTATGATCTAACACTACAAATGTTGCAGTTGTAGGAAATGTCTGCGAAAGCTTAACACCAAATTTATGCAACTGCTTCACTGCATTTATTTAGTATCCACATATACCCTTTTATTGCATATCATCCTAACAATAACTTAAATAATGGGACACTATCGAAAGCTTAGTTCATATTTACAAATGTGAGATGAGTGGGTAATCCACGAACTGTACATAATTTCATCAAGTAAGTGCTTCCGCGTTAATACGTTATCTATGCACAAGTGGCAAGCTGAAAAACAACTTTTATCATATATATCTTATAGGCCGTCGAGGATTAAGTTTTAATGGGAGCTGGAATCCTTGTCATTCCGAAACCATCAAAAACATGAAGACACCACCCGAGATTTAAATTAATTTAGCATAAAATCCAATTAAGCTATTTTCACGAATTAGATTACGTGTGAAAGAATAAATTCTAATTTCATTAGCGCAAATTATTATTTTTAAAATATCACTGCTTCAAAACAATTGTTTAAAAAATAAATCAAAACATGGTTTTAGTTCTTCTAATTTGCAATGAACTTCAGCGATTTTTGTTCTTCTATTCAAATTTTCCCGACAAAATTAGTATTTGAGAAAAGAGTAAACCTACATTTATGGTTAATCATAATTACAACAGGAATCATCCACAATAAGAGTTGGAAGCATGCAATTTTGAACAACCCTAGATAATAGTAACAATTTAAATATGGTTCCGTGTATATAGGACGAGTTGATTTCGAATGACAGAAGTATGGAAATAATCTCAGATTTAGCCAAGGATGTGCTGCTAATGGAGTGTGTTGGTGAATTCTGTAACTACCAGCAGTCGCCACCTGCAGTGAAAGGAAACATGTCAGTCACATATACAGATTGGCACCCAGATATTTTCTGACAACTGAAAAAAAAGAATCAACCAACGGTTGATGAATGGCTAACTGTATGAACAGACCTGTGTAAAAAATAATTTTTGCTCGCATTACTACCACATTGCCATGTATTTACAAACAGCTACCATACAAATTATAGAAGTTGGTTACACTGAAGAATCTGTTTCGAAACCAGTTGCTACGACAAAATGATGTTTTGATATCAGGTCACGCTATAAACAAAATAATCATAACTGGTGCTATTCTATAGAACTACCTCAACTCGCAGTCGTATGTGGAAGATATAGAAATGCACAGCCATTTATTTGCATTGTTCTTATTTAGCGTGTTGTAGTTGAGAAATGTTTATGTAATGAATTTTTGAGTACGACTGGCGTTTATAACCATCACTACAGACAAATTCCGCGAATAATGACTCAATACTTGCCCCGTACATACACAGGAATAATTATTTGATTGGTGCTAATAAGCCTAAGTTTATGCCAGGTGGAAAGGAAGGGGAAGGAAATTTGCTTTGCGTCTTAAAATAACCTAAAATACTCAATAGTCCATCCACGCTTTATTCTGGATTTGAACACAGGATCATACTGTGTAGTGAAGCCCCAACCAACTATGCTACCCACGCAAGATGACTGTCCTGAAAAAATATGGTGAAGTATTACAAATAAATTGTTATCCTATCTACATGTACTTACGCCCAGAAGTTAATTTATATATAGAGTACGTTCAACCATTTCGTGTCTAGGCACAGATCACCCTGCAATACAAGTACTATAATATTGCCTATATATATATATATATCATTCACGATGTCACGCCAGGAGAAATGATGAATTAACGTAATGACTTTACCCCCTTCGAACAGTATACTGAGTGTGACTATGCCGTATATATATTCAAAAAATAAATATATATTTGAGTCTATTTGCGGTACACACGAAATGAATTATTTAATCACCATGAAAATTATAAATGAATGAAAGCTAACAAGGATACAGTACTATAGTGTTAAATTGTTGCAGTTAATCCAATAACCGCAGTCGGAGTACATGGCTTCCAAACTTTTAAATTGGTATATTCTAGTACATACGTCCGTGTAATAACTTTACTTAAACATTTTACAAATTTATGGCTTTGAAAGCTTTACCACCGATATGGGAATAGAGAAATTGTTGAACAATCCAGTTTTACATAGCGGAAATTCTTTTGGAAACTGTTTCCTTGTGGGAAATTTCAGCTTCCACTGTTTTTGTTACATTTTCTCTGTGATATAAGATTTTTACTTATAAATGTTTGTAGCATTGCATCTTACTGTGTACGTTTTGGCCGGCATTTCATTCCGTTATGAATAAACTTGAAAATTTCTGGGAATACTTACATGACTTTCAAGAGGTGCATACTGAGCTATAGCAAGGCGGGGATATCTACGCGTGTGTATTGGACTATGACACATGCGCCCTACTCTTCGAGAGTGGTCAAGTGGGGGCAGGAGGGTTTTTCCCTCTTCCCAGGTTTAGTCGCAGTCAGATACCGTTAATCCTCTCGCTGCTTTAGACGCCAAGGTCAAGGAAACATTTTGACATTGTTTCAGGGAAAGAGGCGACATAGAGTGCACGCGTGCGCGTGTGTGTATACGCATATAAACACAAAACCATTGTAATTACTAACCGAGAATATATTTTATTACACTGTCATATGTTATATTTGTTTATAAATATGCTATAATAAGTATAGTATTTGTAATTCCTTTTTGTTTTGGAACACTACAAGTTATGAAGCCGTGAAGTTTGCATGGTTAGCGAACATCGCACAGAACTTTGACAGTTAAAATATTTCAGGTAATTTTAGAAATTGCAGGGATATGCTCTGAATATAAAGACTGCAACGCCTGCGTAGTTATTAGTACGTAAATGTATACATTCGTAAAACTCCTACGCCCATTATATTTTTTTATGTCAAACACAATAATAGTACATATTGCATAGCTTATATTTAATTGTTGTGATGTTCACTAAACACACAGGGCTAACTAAAAGTATCTACAACTAAATATATTGTTTGCAGTAAACCTAAATAAAACTGTTCCCCAATTTGTGGGGATTAATATTTATGTTCAAAAACTCACAGAAGCTCGCCGACTGACATGAATTTGACAGAATTATTATGAATATGTTGCAATAAACGTGTGCATTTTATATTTTTATTAATAGCATTTTTTTAGGTAGAATTGCTTGTAGAATTCCAGAGTTTCGACCAGGTAGAATCATATGGCTGCAGTCTTCTAGCAGTTAAAATTTATAAAAATTACACTTGTTATACCCAGGAATTAAAGCTTCATTTTAATTAATTTTTTTGTCAAGGTGAACTTAAAAACCAGTTTATTACTAACTTTCTTTAAAATCGAAGCTTCCCCATGTAATTAGAATTATGGAAAGTTTATGTCATATAGTGTGTACTTATCTGCGCAGTAACACATTTTCACATTCATTATGTGTGTGTATCTTGTGTCTCTATGCGTTACTGAGGAAAAATACAGTGTTAATTCGGCTAAATGTTATCCATCATTTGCATTCAAAACGTAATAAAATACATTTTTGTATACAGCTAAATCTGAAATAATATAAATTTAAATGCTTACGAATACTTTCTATTAAGTCATGAGTTAGAGTGCAACAACCACCAATTTGACTTCATCACACTGTGAGAGCAACGCTCAAGCAAACACGATACTCGATGTCTTCTTTCACAAGTGAACATGTCTCAGAAGTTTTAACAACAATCCAAACGATTTGATTTCGCCATACGTCAGTTTGTATTAAATCTGTTGCGTGGCTGTACGTGTTCTGGACGCTCGGTGCAACGAATGTAGGTGCAGAATTGGCACGGCGCACCAGACGGGGTACAACACGGCCTACGTGACGCCTCACTATTCAAGTGCTTTGAACTAAATTTATTTCCTTCGTTGATGAAAGAAATGGTTTCCTAGTTGAGAGCAGAAAAATGAAAGACGAAGTGTGAGCGTTAAAACATTGAAATCACAATGTTTAGTAATGTGCCAAACCATTTAACTTCTTTTGAATAACACTTATCCACATAACTTGAACTAACAAACAATACATACATGCACTTAATCAAAATTCCTCATAAAACCTGGTAATACTGAGAGTTGACAGAAATATAACAAAACGTTAATTTTGTTTACTACATACAATATGTCACCAAGAAAAAACTTTTTAATGCCTTTCAGTTTCGAAAGCGCATTAGAGTTTCCGGAAAATATAGACAGTCAAACATTATAAATGTTTAATTTTTATGAATTAAACCTTTTCTTTTAGTAATTCTGTTTACCAATTTGTGCGTATAAATGAAATTTTTGTAAAGTGGTTTTTCTCCCCCTTTCTAGTAATGGAAAGATGTGAGGAAAACACTTGCATAAATTTACTGTACATTAAAAAGTTGCAACAAATGTTTCTAGTGTCATTCTTCAAACTATTTTATATGCTATTTTGCATGTTCGCAGTGTCACAACTGGACCCTCCTTCCTTCCAAACTTGTAACACACACTAATGAGGTAGGCAGTGGCGTAGGTGAGAATGAGAGAGTGGATCAGCGCAAAGCGGGTCTGGTCTTACGTCCTTGCGCAATATCTTACCGGAATGCTGGGAAAGCATTTCATCTGTTCAGTGAAAGACAGTGATTATGATATCATGAGTTTGTGTGTGTGTCAATTTAGTGTCTAGTTGCCATTGCTGATTATTTCTGTGCAAAGAGCGATAGCAATTTATTGTGGTAAGGTAATAAAACTGTATAATTTTTTGCATACCATTGTCGCCTAAGTAAAACATTACATTTACTTATATTTTTTATTTTGTTTATATACGTCATTCATTTTATCACAAGCGTGGGTTCGCTCAGATAATCCTAACAATGTACACAAAAGGAAGTAAGTAAAAAGGTATTCTTTGTAATTGTTGAGGTTAGTCATAACACTGATTTTCAGCTACGTCAATGAAGGCGATTTGGAGTGAACGAATGAAAATACATATAGAATAATTTACATAGGGGAGACCGGGGCAAGTTGGAGGCCTTAAGAGTTTTTTTTTCATCCACAAAAATAATTAAATTAATATTTCGTCATATGCAATACTTGAGTTAAGCCTTATTTTATAAAGCTACGTGGTAAACATAAAAATAAATATGATTATTACTGGAAAATCGAGAGTCACTTATGGGGAAAGTACAAATTTTTCATCTTGTCTCTAGTACAAAGCCATATGACTTTTACCAAGGGGCAAGATAATGACCTCTTCTAGGCAAACAAAACATATTTTATAATGCAAGAAATTTTATAATACGTATCTTTTTATTCTTTTGTCTTCAAAATAATGTAATTAAAATAAATTAGACCTAAATTATTAATAATAATTTTAAACTTAGAAGCTTACAAAAAATTTTGAAATAGAGCTAATAAAATCATCTTACTTCAAGAATACAATAAATTCAAGTAATAACTTATTACAATAAAATAAAAAATTATAAAAATAAAGATTTATAAGTAAAAACCTGAATTATTAGAAACATTAAAAAACAATGAAAATTAGTCACTTTTTAATAAAAATAATTGAAAATTAACGTTCCACCATCATAATTTACACAAGCTTCATGCCACCATATATTACAAGAGAAACATTATAATCAATCCTCTTCCGGCGGATTAGTATACAGCTCCTCACATGCCGGACAAACAGATTCTGCTTCTTTACAGTCTAAATGAGAAACAATCAATACAAACTCTAACATCGTCACAGTTTTACCCCTGTGCTTTCGCTGTGATCGTGTCGCTTTCGGTAAGGAATGAATTTGTTAGAATTACTGGGAACCCGGTCGACTAGAAGGCCAGGCTACGGCTCAGTCTGCTGTCATATTTCACTGGTTGTGACTAGAGAAGGCACAGAAACATCGGAACCAGAGGAAGGACATGCCTGAGGCTCTGAATGAACTTGCACCTATAATATGGAACAGCACTCTCAGAAACCGTGCACTGAATTTCAGCTGGTTCAGATTCTCTTTCTGTAACATTTGCTGGAGCAAAATATTTATTTCCAAATGCAAAAGGATTGAATGGTTCGATCCCCATTGCTTGGAACCCATTAACTGCATTGCCCACTGTAGCTTCCTTAAAATATACAGTGCTAAGGAGCTGGCTAAGATGGTTTTCTCTCACTGGTTCATTTGTATGTGACACACTGAAGTTGTCGAGTGCTTAACTGAAGAATGTTTTCAGTGGTCCGAAAAATGACACATCCAGTGGTTGCAACAAGTGAATGGTGTGCGGTGGAAAACTTACTATTGTAATGTGGATTTCCTTACAATAATTTATCGCCAGAAGTTAAATGTCTGAAGAGTGGTTGTCAACCAACCAAAGAATTGGTGATTTAGCTGAAGGATGCACACGATTAAAAACATGTTCTAAGACAACACATATAAGCCAGTGGCATTCATACAGCCGATTACTGTTGTGTTCTTCCCCCCTTCAGCAGACACAACTTTCCCTACTCTTCGACTACCTTTGGGTGAAATAACCTTTGGAAGTTTTGTTTATACTGTATAAAGGCCGGACTCATCTTTAAATATCCTACACACTGGAAAATTATGTTTCTTCCTGACATCTGTTATAAAGTTGAAAAATGTATCAACTTGGGCCTTGTTGAATCCAACTGCTCTTGCAATTGAAGATGCTTCTGGAGCCTCCATACTCAAACTGAAGTTTGTCATCAATTTAGAAAGCAAGTCCTCTCCAGTAAGTCCAGTTTCTCGATTGAATGGATGATAAATCCCTTTTTTTTCTATAAATTCAAATGCAAGTTTGCGGCATTGTTTTTTGGTCAAAACAAAATCATTTCATTCATTCCAGTTAAATAAGTTATCAGCTCTTGCGAGTGCTGATCATTGAAGACATTCCGAAACTTTCCCCCATGGACAGGCACCTCCTGAAACAGAGATGACCCATTACGTATGTTAGATTTCTGATACTTCTCCGGAATTATAGTTTAACCTTAGAAAAAGTGAAACGGAAATATGCTTACCTCGTCAGACTTTTGTAAGTAGCGTCTGAGAGTGGCTTCAGGGACTTCATATTTTCTTGCAGCTGCCAAGCAAGACATTTCTCCTTTCACCGCCGATATAGCTTCGTTCATTTTATCTCTTCCCACTATCCTCGGTCTGTTTTCAAAACATAAAAATTTTAAACTTTTAATTAGTACACAAAAAAACACAAGGTAAACTAAAATACGTGTATAAACCAATAAAACGTAAAAAATATATTTTAGCATATTCAATATTTTAGTGTACCTTTAATTAACAGCAATAAACTTCAAAAAATGCAATTATTTATATAATATCTTACAGCAATTGTAATTACAGTAATTGAAATTACGTCAGGTAAATAATAAACGAATTCTGCTATCAGACGAAGAATTTGCAAACTAGCACACGCTGTGCAGAAGCAGTAGTAATTTCCGCTAGACGAAGTTAAATTTAATGTTCTTCTTTTGTTTCTATGATTTGTGTGCTCATTAAAATATTTGACCCGAGATGTGTGCGTGGCAGTTAGGTTTTTTTAACATGTAACAACACAAAACGACGTAAATGAACATTTACGAATTTCTGATGTCACATGCACACTCGATTACAGCGTGACTTTATACATCAGTCTATATTAAATCCATGCTATTTCAGTAACAACAGGGCAATTAATATGGTAGGTAAGATCGCTGTCTCCATCGAAGATTTTGGAATGGTAGGGACCATGCTGATCAGTAAAACCTTATTAATAAAATAACTGCCCGTTTTCTGGGGACATAATGAAAAAAGTTAAATGCAGTTTTTGATTAAGAACATACTAACCGTACGATAATGTTTATATATTTTTTTATTCTGGTTTTTTATGAACTTGAAATTGTGATACGAAAACTTATTGGTAACATCATGTTATTATATACACTGAAGAGCCAAAAAAACTGGTACACTCGACTAATGTCTNTGCCTAATATCGTGTAGGACCCCCCGAGCACGCAGAAGTGCCGCAAGACGACGTGGCATGGACTCGACTAATGTCTGAAGGTATGCAGGAGGCAATTCACTCCATGAATCCTGCAGGGCAGTCCACAAATCCAATCTGCACCAATTTAAGAAAATGTTGCACGTCTGTCACGTTTAATGATTCTCGTCAGTCGTCGTTTGTTCCGTTCTTTCACGATATTTTTCCGGCCGCAGCGATGTTGAAGATGTGATGTTTTACTGGATTCCCGATATTCACGGTACACTCGTGAAATGGTCGTACGCGAACATCCAAATGTTATCGCTACCTCGGAGATGCTATGTCCCATCTCTCGTGCGCCGACTATAACACCACGTTCAAACTCACTTAAATCTTGATAACGTGCCATTGTAGCAGCAGTAACCGATCTAGCTGCCGACCACATCGCGTTACTCTGATTGGTTCCATACCTCTGTTATTTGCATACGCACGCCTATGCCTGTTTTTTTTGGCTCTTCACTGTAATTAAAAATAAATCAGGATTTAATTCTAACGATAGCAAATTTTGTGTAGANCCTGTTTTTTTTGGCTCTTCACTGTAATTAAAAATAAATCAGGATTTAATTCTAACGATAGCAAATTTTGTGTAGAGTTAGACCAAACCTTGACATGTGGTGTTTTTCGATGGTTGGACCTTTTTTATTTCTTAAGTAGCGGCGCAAACATATTGCTACGCGCTCGTTGCTTCGCATCCCGCGCGAGCGAGTGGAAGTGAAGGACAGCATTTATATGATAGCTACGATGACAAGTCAGTGGAATGTTTTAAATTAAAGGCGATCGCTAAACCAAGAACCACATATATATTACCAAAAAGCGCGCTGACACGATAATCCTTTTGCGGCGCGCGCTGCTGACCTAGAATGTATTAAGTTTCTGCATCTATCTAAGGAATTTTCTAGTGGTTTAATGCCCTAGTTTCCCTAAGCATGACTCGGGGTGCGTCAAACTTTCCAGGTCAAGGCCAGCAGAGTATAAATAATGCGATGGACCTAAGAATTGAGTAGTTGATGAATGGAAGAGTGGCTGAGTTTCAGCGAAGACGACGAGCGGCGAGAAAAGTGACAAGCGGAAGGGAAATCTGGGACTGCGAGTATCAAGCAGTACGGCTGGCAGGGTGGACAATTGGACTAGAGCAGCCAAAACTGTACAGAAATAATACTGCGNCGAGTATCAAGCAGTACGGCTGGCAGGGTGGACAATTGGACTAGAGCAGCCAAAACTGTACAGAAATAATACTGCCAGTCGTGATTTATTTATACCTCGCTTGGGATATCCCTCTCATCACCCCAATCCCTCAGTAACGACAACCTATATAACAGTTTGGAATTTTCCCCTGCAGAAANGGGATATCCCTCTCATCACCCCAATCCCTCAGTAACGACAACCTATATAACAGTTTGGAATTTTCCCCTGCAGAAATATATGTTGATTTATATCCGTAAAATTCACATAATTTTTTGAATGATGGACAATTAAACTCTTTCTGCATATCAGTTATTTTACCATTTCATACACTTCCTAGAATACGTTTTTGGTCCAATCCACACATGAATATCTCCTTGTCTTTGAAATAGTTGTTGCAAATAGATGGTATGTCTTCGTATTCAAAGCAATCTCCCTCCTACACTAAACCATGGTAATTTCATGAAACCCAGGTGTTGGTACACATATACTTCTTACTTAAACAATTCCAGTCAAAGGGTTGTTCGAATGTAAAAACGGCGGGGTGATCATACATGTTTGTGATAGCGAGCTCTTTAATAATAAACCATTTTGATGCTTGAAAGCCCTGAATATTGCAGAACATATTGACATGACGACACTTCGACATACACTGAAACAAAATTACATTATTATCTTAACTAACCTATTGCGAACATTATATGGTGCTAGTCTATCGTGTACGATGAGCGCAGAATCTTGAGTCTTTTGATGAATGTTCACATTCGCTGTTATTTCGATACGCGAATCAATAACACTATTACTTATAGAATCGATCTGTTTACTAACATCAAAAACGAACCAAGGAGCTTTATTTTTAATGCTTCGGGTTCTAATACCGGTGCACTGTCTTTCGAATAACACGTCTCTTAGAATTGTCTCTACATTTTGTAACAAATAAGATACTTGCCATTAGAGAAATTCGTGTTATAATCCGGGTAGGGTAAACTTTGCTATTAAGAAATAGTTTAGTATTTTTAATATGACAATGGTCGAATAATGGCGNCTACATTTTGTAACAAATAAGATACTTGCCATTAGAGAAATTCGTGTTATAATCCGGGTAGGGTAAACTTTGCTATAAGAAATAGTTTAGTATTTTTAATACGACAATGGTCGAATAATGGTGTATCTGCTCATACATTATTTTGACAGTTAGTTTGGAAACATAATGACGAATCTTAGTTTTTCATTTGAGAAACTCGCTTTTACATTTCATAACACTTTCTCGGATGAAGTTAATGACGGGAAAGTTTCCCGGCTCCAGGATCTAAATGCAAAATCTAGGTTTTTACCTTTATAAATATGCTAAAGAAATGTAACGCTTTCACGAGTGTTAATTTCAATATGCTGCATCAATCATTCTACGCCACTTAGTTCGAAGGTAACGCCTTCTTCTCCATTAACTGTGTCACGTATAGCATTTAAGGGTGTATTCCTAAATAAAATAACCAACTTTTGTTTAGTATTTACGAAAACATGTTTATAGTCTTCAGCGAATCCCAATACCATGCTTAGCGGAATGACAACTTCGCATTTACCGCCGGGGTTAAAGAGTAGTTTATAATTATTGGCGTGGTTCCACCCATACATCGTGCATGTGTTAACGTCATTTGTTATTACCGAGAGATCAGTTTTTATTGTAGATATAATTCCAACATCCCGAGTTTGATGAATTTCCACATCGTTCAGTAAATATGCGAGTCTATCTATCAGATGGATTATACCATTGAGAAATATTCCTGTAGTTACGGGGTTAGTTCCATCAGCTGTCTTTTTAATTGTGCCTATGAATCACAAAGTCTATTCGATGGCAATGTGAATATGTTGTGATTTTGTACAAGGGATTATTATTTCTGATGGAAGCGTATTAGGTCCCGCCCACAATGGTTCATATAAATGTATCTCGGTATTATAGACTCTTCATAACTTACGGGTTGATCGACAAAGCATTTATACCATTTTTATTCACTTTATAACCCAATTCACATAAAAACAATTTGTTGTTCCATGTTAACCATATTGGCGGCCTAATTGAACGGAGAGCTTTACGTTACCTATTACGACGTTTTAAAGGCATTGCCTTACCTGTGTGTTTCAATAAAGGTCGAGCAAGTATATTTTGAGTACGATAAACAATACCCATTTGGTTACTTTACATTGATTGCTTTTCTTTTCATACTACTTTCTATTTACCCATTTTAAGATGTTAATTTACAGTTGCCTTTTTATTTCTAAAGTTAACAAGTTTACCGTTTTGATCGACTATAAATACAAAAATTTTGTCAACGCGATTAACTATTATTGGTGGATAAATCAAGGTGTTTGGTTTCTTAATTATTTTATATCGTGGCGCAACTGAACAAGTGAATTAGTATATTATGTTCGTATGATTACCGTTTAAAAACGAACCTCCGACAATATTTACGTTCACATGACACATGTTAACTGACAAAATATTGACTTGCTTTGAAGAATCGTGAAATTGATTGGCTTGATACACTTTCTGTAAGTATCCTAACATAAATGTGATTGAATCAGTTTGCGTGAAATCAATATTGACATTGCTATCTATTATACTCGTTAAATTATTCGGATTAACGCGCAACAGGAACTTAACATTTTCAGGAATGGACCACTTTATGAATGTTTTTAGATCTTCAAGATCGTATGAACAAACATGTAGAACAATCCGATGTTTTTCATTACCGATATTCAGTGTGAACGTTTGTTTATGCGAATCTATATTTGGTATACTGTTGTATGTTACGAATTCAATTGAATCATTTGCAATTCGCCATCCAAGTTCAAGGCTGGGAAATAAACAGAACACAGTTGGGATGAGTTTCCACTTAAGGTAAAAGTGTGATTTTCTGTCGCCTAGAGCGCATTGCCAACTGATTTGTAAATACTTCCAAACCATCCGCTAGATGGCACCACAGTCGTATTCACCGCCCCCCCTCAATTCCAGACAGCTTGTCATCCATTCTCACAACCACAGAGTGTCAGTAAGCAGGCCAGGTCATCCGCCTGCCTTTCTAATAACCCATCCCCTCTAGCAGATTACTCTCTGCGATAACAACAATGTGTTTGAGGGCTAGCAGCAAGATTACGAGCAAAGGGAGGTTGGCACAAGCAAGCCGGTTTGAGTAACCGTGCATTGAGTGTTGCGCGTTGATGTCACTATGGCGCATCGACTGGCCATTCGAGACTGCAGGTAAGGGTAAAACTTGTATCTAATGCTTGTTTGCATGTTGGTACATCTACTGTTTTGCAATATATATCCAACATATTCTTTTCTTTGATGTATTTATATTGCTGTCACTAAAGAGATTTATATAAAAAAAAATCGTCACTAGCTTATGCAAGAAAAAGTTCGATGAAAATCGCGTTTCATGCTCATGGAATCATTCCGCAGAATATCCACATGTAATTAGCTGAAGATAACTGATAAATATTAGTCAGACTTAATAAAACAAAAATACTCAAATTATATATACACAAATCTGTGAGACTATACATTCACATCCACGACAACGACGAGGCACTAAGAAAAATCTGCTTTAATGTATAATTGTGCTTTACAGCAACAATAAACTAGCGAATTTCCTGTTTATACGAGCGTAATACCGCAAATAATTACAACACGGATATGGCATTGGAAATACAAACAGCATACTAAATAATGTCAAAACACTGAGGTATAATTATGTGTTGACAACGAAACAGGAGCCCAATTTTTTTTAAACTATCGGAATAAATTCTCTAGCGGATTGTTTCGATTCCTCCATTCCGGTAACAAGTGTTGCGATGCCAAGATATGAATTTTTGAGACGACATAAAATCTATAGGATTTTTGATGAATAGATTTTACAACTTAGCATCGTTGCATTTCGTGTATCGTTAGTGTAACAGAACCAATCACGTTAAATCTGTTGTAGTAGGAAAATTTGCTTCAAAATACATTACCATCTATTTGATTTATTTGTAGGCAATCCGGGATAAGTAATTGCAACTACCTTAAAAAAAGAAACTATTTATAGTGGCGACGAAACTATTAACTGATATATTATAAATAATGAAGTCAGACATTCGTAATCCACATGAACTCTTTACTTTTCATGCAGATATGTTTTTTTCTGAAAAGAACTGTATTGTTATCATTACGCTAAAAGTTCCCAATAAAATAACTTAGCCCATGGAAGAACATGTTCAAGAGATAACTCATATTGACACTAGATATATGTTTAGTATTAATTAAGAATATATTAAAGAAACTTTTATATTTTATTTACTTTATTGTAACTTTATTTACGAAAGAATAGTAAAATGCTTTATCAGGCTATAACAAATGATAAAATGCAGGTTAAAACACAAGACTTTAAAAACATACTTTTTTCTGGCGTAAGTATATACACTGAAGAGTCAAAAAAACTGGAACACCTGCCTAATATCGTGCAGGGCCCCCGCGAGCACGCAGAAGTGCCACAAGACGATGTCGCATGGACTCAACTAATGTCTGAAGGTATGCAGGAGGCAATTCACATCATGAATCCTGCAGGGCAATCCACAAATCCATAGGAGTGCGAGGCGGTGGAGATCTCTTCTGAACAGCACGTTGAAAGGCATCCCAGATTTACTCAATAATGTTCATGTCTGGTGATTTAGGTGGCCAATGGAAGTGTATAAAGTTAGGAAGAGTGTTTTGGAGCCACTTGGTAGCAACTATCAACGTGTGGGGTGTCACATTGTCCTGCTGGAATTGTCCACATCCGCCGGAATGCACAATGGACATGGTTGGGTGCAGGTGATCGGACAGGATGCTTACGTATCTGTTACCTGTCAGAGTCGTATCTAGACGTATCAAGGGTCCTTGTTAACGCCAACTGCACATGCACCATAATATGACAGAGCCTCCAATGGCTTGAACAGTCCCCTGTTGACATATAGGGTCCATGGATTCATGAGGATGTCTCCATACCTGTACACGTCCATCCGCCCGATACAATTGGAAACGTGACTCGTCAGACCAGGCAACGTGTTTCCAGTCATAAACAGTCCAATGGCGGTGTTGGCGGACCCAGGCGAGGCGTAATGCTTTATGTCGTGCAGTCAACAACGGTACACGAGTGGGCCTTCAGCTCCGAAATCCCATATCAACGATGATCCGTTGAATAGTTCGCATGCTGGCACTTGCTGATGCCCCAGCGTTGAAATCGGCGCCAATTGTAGAAAGAGTTGCACGTATATCACGTTTAATGATTCTAGTCAGTCGTCGTTTGTCCCGTTCGTTCACGATATTTTTCCGGTCGCAGCGATGTCGAAGATGTGATGTTTTACTGGATTCCCGATATTCACGGTACACTTGTAAAATGTTTGTACGCGAAAATCAAAATTTTATCGCTACCTTGGAGATGCTATGTCCCATCTCTCGTGCGCCGACTGTAACACCACGTTCAGATTCACTTAAATCTTGATAACATGCCATTGTAGCAGCAGTAATCGATCTAGCAACTTTTCCAGACGCTTGTTGTCTTATATAGGCGCTGCAGATCGCATCGCGTTACTCTAATTGGTTCCATACCTATGTTATTTGCATACTCACGCCTATACCATTTTTTTGGCTCTCCAGTGTAATTACAAAACTTTTGCTAACATTCCGGCTATGGCTGTCGACTATAAAATATTTTTCATTATTGCTTACATGTTTAAAACAAATTTATTACATTTTGATTCACAGTACTAACTATGTTTCACAACTACAGCTTTTCTTGCAAAAATTATTTCGTTATGTATTTTATGTTTCAGCAGTTTCGTATAATATTTCACATGGTATTATTAGTAATTCTATCAGTGTTCACCTACCAACTTAACTTTGTTTACACAATTTTTTCATAGATATGTAAACGCCTTGAAAATTTGATATTTGGTAACAGTTTTAGTCTACTTTGTTAATTATATTTACATTAAACCACGCATGAAAGTATTTCCAAATTTACTACATCATACAAAGTATAACAGACAAATCTGTAGAGGAATAATTCCGATAGTTTCAATAATTGGGCCCCAGGTTGGGTTAAACCACGGTCCGATACTAGCAATAAATGACACGCGGCCGGTCCTAGACTCGGGGGAGCGCTGCGCCGCTGTGACATCACATGCCACCCTCGGGAGTACCGTTACTTGAAACAGGCGAGACGGCCCAACCTTATCCTCTCGTGGTCTTGAGTTAGCAGTACTCTGCCCATGTGTATGACAACACACATGCCAGTATGGAAGATAGACACATTGGAAAAGTCAATAAAACATTTTTGTAAACATTTCACTATTGATTACATAGGTTGGGAGCATTTAGGATTCGATTTTTTTTACTTGTTTATAAATTTATGGCAATAAAAATTTACATTTCTTTATATCCATTGATTTAGGTGGTTGCCCGAAATTCTAATGTGTTAAACGGCAAGTAAGTAGCTTTTGAGCAAACAGGAAATTGACCAAGAATGCTGCTATTTTTCACGATGTTAGTACATAATGTTTGCACCATATATCTTGTTCCGTATTGATGTAATGTTAGCGAAATATTTTTTTTGTATTTAGAAATGTAATGAAAATGTATTTAAAAACTGTCGGCACGATTTTTTAGTCTAATTATCTGCTAATACAGTAGCACTTCTAACGTTGTGTTAATACGAATTTTAGTGATTTTTTATATGCATTTTACATAAAATTTTCCGCAAAACATTTTGTACTAACGAATGATTTTCTTTTATGGACTGTATAAGTGACGATAGCACACTACTGGACAAAATCTTGCACAAAAAATTATTTATTCATGTAACCTGCAAGTGATTTACTTTAAATTGCTAGGGATATTTAACGAGAAACCTATGTTACTTGTGTTAGCTTGAACGTACAAATATAAACTGCCATATTTTAAATCTGTAAATGTAAGAGTAAAATAGCATTAAAAAAGGTTCTGAAAAATTTATCACTACAAACTTCTGAAGCTTTTTGTATTGCATTAAGTGTATGTAACACTTAGTTTTTCTCTGTTCACTATTAATCGAAAGTTTATATTGGGTTTTAAAAGTGTGTAAGTAAGACAAGGCTGCTTCCTCAACTTCGCCACCGAACAAAAGACTCATAAAGAAATAGTATTCCTTGTAATTTTTGTTTACCTCTAATTAAAAAATAATAATTTTTTTGCCCCAAACATAAGAATGAGTAGCTAATGTAATGGTTTATAATTTACAATGTACATATTTGCTGAAGTGCAAATGGAGTTGTTATACCTAAAAAAATACATCAGACATAAATGTACAATTTTTATTTCGAAGAAACAAATAACAGGTTGCTACATTCAAGTATGTTAACATATTTGTTCAGTAATTTACTTTTACGTTATATGAAAAGCAGGCGGTTATTTATGATAACGGTTTAAAGAACAAATAACCTTACAAAACTTTTGTAGACAGAAACTTTTAAAATTTACTTAAATGAGGTGACTCAAATAAATCAACTAAGTTACGTTTCCACTGCCTAGCGAAAACTGCTTTTATTTTGTTTCACATTTCTCAAAAGTTTTAAATAGAATTAGAAAGGCTTTGTGGAAGACTTTCGTAAGTAATTCGTGCTCGAGAACGCTTCATATTACAAGTGAGAGAGCCAATGATTGGCTACGACAAATGCATAAAGTGAAAGTGATCTTGAGTTATGTAACGCGCAGGAAGAAGCAATATTTTTATCGCATGCTAATTTTCTTCGCATACCTCACTCTTTTTGAAGAGGTAGTCTTATGTGGTATGTGTATTCTTATGTGTACTGTTGTGTGTGACAGGTGTGCGCGATACCAGTATTTACCTACATGGACGTATGTCTGCATCTATACGTAAGAATACCATGTATGTTTCCAACCAATAGCATTTCTGACATAGCCATCTGACAACACCAAATAAGGTACTGAATTAGATATAACATTTTAAGTCTTTCTAAGTTTTTAAATAAGCCTGAATAAATGTTTTAAATAGTTATATCGAAGCATTTAAAACGTGTCATGAATTTTGAAATTACGAAAAAAAAAAAAATATATGTTTGTAAACAGGAAGTATATGGCCCTAAATAATATGGAGTTGAAATTTTCTCGCTGATTGAAAAATATTAGCTGCTTGGTTCGAAAGTATTTTAATGTGAAATGTAATAATACATTACTTATTTTGTCGATGAATAAAAACACAACTAAATAAGTGAATCAAGCAGCAAGATTCTACATGACAAAAGATTTGATCCCTCTCTAGTAACTTTGTGGGCCAGTACTGTACAATAAAAGCAGAGGGTGTGTTTGCTGAAGATGTAATATTGTCTGAAAATTAACACACAGTACATGTAACGCTGAAAATAAAATATATACACTTGCTAGATACTTCGTGAATCTTCTGTAAGGCACTATGATTTAAAATAAAACGGTATGATGATCAGTTCGGGATTTTAAACACCCTTACATAAAACTTAAAATATCGAAAAAAAAATAGTTTTTATTTTGATTGCTTTGAAAGATATTATCAAACATTTAATATATAATATTTAAAAAAATTAATGTTTGTTGTCATTAATTCCATACGAATTTTTTTGGTTTTCTTCATATAATACAGCAATTTGTCTATTTCTTACATGCTATCCTCCACACATGGTGTCTGTTACTGTGCCACTGCGCCTGTCGCTGTACTCCGCAACATGCATACTCAACTGGCCACATTCCGATACCTTTACAATGCGCAGTATGAGCAAACAAGAAGTACCTATCCCTACAAGAAGTCGCATCTGTGTGGCACCTGCATCATTCTACTTCTGGCCAATCTTCAGTGCTGACTTCAACGAGGCCAGGAGCACGAGTTCTTTATGCAATGACGTCACATTAGCGGCAAATTTTTGAACATTAGATATATCATTGTAAGTTTACAGTAATTAAAGATTCTAATTTCAGATACAAACTCGGATGAGTAAAATGCGTGCGATTTACATACTAAAAGGATATTTTTTGGTTGCATGGCATCAGGCATTATAACATAGACCTGCAATGGTCGGTTGCTCATGATCGCATTACTTGGATCTCTGTCATTTTTATAGGCAGCAGTAAATGCTCGTGGCGATAGCCAGAGACACAGGCAGACACATATCCGCTCCGCCTCTGCTGGTAGGCAGGTGCTCAGTCCTCTTCCAACTGTTCACAACCCATTACAAGACCTGTTATCGCACACATCATCACCTCGCCTTCCGTGTGCATCTATATTTTGACATCTTCACATAGTTCCCCTTTCTACCACTCTGCTACGAAGGTAGCAGCTTCCTAGGTATATCATGGAATGTTTTTTGTATTTCCAAAATTGTACGGTTATTTGACATGTTATCATTACTGCGATTGATTTATATGAAATTATATATTAATATCTTCGACTTGGTGCGAAAAAAATGCTGTATTTGACATTGATTTTAATTTAAAAAATGAATAATCTACTCAACAGGTGTAATAAGTATTGTAACTTATTTTCATAAACTTAACTTTTAGCGCACCTATAAAATGTCATGCGAAAATTTTTTTCAGGCAAAAGCATAGAAAAGAACTGCTAACCTGGTTAGATGAGGTATTTTTTTTTAATAAAGTCAATTTTGTTATTTATCAAGATAAGAAATACGCCCATTCTTGGGTTTGAAATTGAAATTTTCGTTATTAATTAATTTATGTACCCATCAAAGATACTTACTGCGGTGAATTCTTTTACACTGAATAAAATATAAACATTTATCTTTCATATGCACATAAACACCTCAGAAATAGGGTAGTCTAAGTTTTTCGGTTTACATACGAATATTTTTGTCTGTAAGAGCATGCGGTGGAAGTAACTTTAGTATTTGCATCGTCTCTTGGATGCATTTATTCTTTTTTTCGTTTTAATTTTTAAAGAACCTTCCCCTGTTTTGTAGTGGTGTGGGTACTACCCCTGTCCACTTGACTTGTACTTAGGTTTTGCAAAGGTTCAACTAATGGCTGAAGTTCCCCCAAGTAGCAAACTGAGCGCTGTTAATGCTGGGAAAAGAAAGTCTCCCTTTTTCAGACTTCCCTGTTTCTTTCTTTTACGAGATTCCGTAGCATGGTAACCCATTCCTTTTTTAACTTTAATACGCATCATTTTTCCAACAACCCACACACCAATTTTTCTCCAAGTTTGGTATTAGGGTAGATTCTAATAATTTCTGGTTTCTCAGCTAAATGTGTATCTGCAATATGACAATTTTTTTATATCGTTTGTTTCAGAGTGCGTTACATCGTGTACCTTGCAAGCTTCGTCTAAAGCGTTTATTCCCTGGTCAATACAAGCCATACGTTCAGCAAGACGTGTACCGGGACTGCAGTAATTATATTTAGGTAAATTAAGATCAAGTGGTAGATTATTAATAAGTGAGTTTAGAACTCCAATGCCTTTTTTGATGCGGCTACCACGAGACATTATTTATAACTGTGTACATCCCTATATATATATATGTATATATATATATATAATGTATATATATGTGTGTGTCTAATCATATATATGTATGTATATGGTTACTTCGTTACGGTTTGTTAGTATGAAGATTATACAGCAGTGACACACTTCCAGGAACTTTAACTAAGAAAGAACAAGTAATTGAAGAAACACAGAAAAATGGCGTGCTTTTACCGTCACATTTACGGTGTATAATAACTGTGTTTTCATCGTGTGGTAAAACGTACATGATAATGATGCTTTTAGAATATCCAAATGGACTTAGGTTTGAAAACGTATATTTGTTTTCGAAAACGTTGCAACAGGAAAAATACAAATTTTTAAACTCTATTCTATATGCAACTGACAGAATGAAATATTTATCGATTACTTACAAAGACGAAATAATTCCTCCGAGTGAAGCATTACCGAATTCGGTGTTGATTTTCGATGACGTGTGAAGCGAGCTGTAAGGGAAAAAACAAAAATATTTCAGTTTCAGCAGGCATTCCAACGTGGACTGCTTATATATATCGCAAAGTTATGCTACAATTGAAAAACATAATTTACGTCATAACGTAAACGTATTGATACTTTTCAAGTTGGATAATTTAAGTTTACAGCATCCTTACAACGAAAACATTAAAGGGGATATGATAATTAACAAATTTGAGGTATTATGTTTTTACTTTTGGAGAGTCAAATAGGGCTTCATTGTAACTATACCAGAGCTTTTGATATATAAAGGACGTTACCATTGTGGTTTTGACAGTTTCATCATTCCTTACAGAGAATGAGTATTTCAAAATTTGGGCATAACAGGATATGACGCTCCCATTACGATATGTGTTTGACCAGAACTCACGACGGCAATTGTGATTTGAATGGTCATATATTGCGTAATGTCGGTGACCCGATTACAGATAAGGATATGGCTAATAAACAATTAGTTGGAAGTTTAAATACCATGGCGTTAGACGTATTGAAAACACAAACTGCGGATATACAAAAAAAAAATAGCGTATTTATGTGAAGGGATTGATAATGTTTATAAAAATACAACATTATTTTCTAAGATTATAGTGAATATGTTAGATTCTCTGCAAAACATCGATACAAGGTTACACACACATTTATACCGATTAATGAGTGACTTTAATGTAATGATTAACATGATTTTAATAATCTCAAGTGGTGAAATTAGTAACGAAACTACGTCTTTAGTTACTAAAACTGAGTTACAAATGCAATGTGAGGATGTGAAAACTCGATTAATCGTTGTTATTTATGACTTGATAACACGGATTGCAACGAGAATAGATGGTATCTTAAATAAAATGTAAAGATATATTAGAAAATACACCTAGTAGTCGAAGTAATGTTCCGGCTAGAAAATCAACACATTGATTAAGTTTATGTTAGCTGTAAATATCTGCTGTGTACTTGACGGATCAATATGCGATATCTGAATCCACTTCAGAATTACATAGTGTTATAATAGCAGTGAAGGGAAAGTATTTGCTAGCAAAATGCGCTCGAATGGAGCGGGATGTTTTAAATGAAGACATCTTAAACCAGTTACGTTCAGGTTGGATACTATACATGCAGCGATTAGTAAACCGAGTGAGATTAGCATACCGAATGAGATCCAACGGAGAATAAGGTGAACACCAAACTATTAAAACTTGTAAGGAAAAAAAAACGAACAGTTAAGCTTTTTAAATTGACTCGTAAATATTTCACGTCAAAGAGTAATTCGCCAACTCGAGATACACCATATTGCGTGTATCTGCACGGGAATGTTTGGTTCTTAGGGGATTCGGTAATTAACTTTTTACCAGGAGATAAAATACAAATATGTGATTATGTAACGGACGCGAACCAAGGTCTGTTTGCATTATTATTTAAAAATACACCGAATGGGTATTCGGACGCTGTTTTTGAAAAAGTATCCAAGACTTTTTAAACTGACAGATGCTCATGTTTGCAATACCGATTCGTTGAGTTTATTCGTTGAGTTTATTAAGGGATATCACTGGAAGTGGGTTTTATAAAGAAGAAATAAATGATATAATTTCATATGTCTTTAGGGACAATCCTAACGAATTAGTGGATAGATTGAGATCGTGTATTGCTTCTCAACAAACTGGTAATAATTCACTTATAAATGAGGTTATATCAATTATTGATGAATTAACTGAAGACGGATATATTTATTAAAGTAAAAATGAAATTTAGTAATCTCGCTACGGAATTACATGCACCGTCTAGGGTTAATTTTCTCAGAAGAAAGGTCGTTACATTGGAAATGAACGATTTTTTTCAATCTGATCTGTGTGATGTGTCTTTACTTTCAGAACATTTTAGTGGATTTAAGTATGTTGTGACTGTGATAGACGTGTATTCAAATTCGCTTGGGGATACAAGTAAATAATAAAACTGGAGTACAAGTTACCACTGCAATGGAGTCCGTTTTAAATCAGCGTGTTCCCAACAACTTGCAGACAGATAAAGATTGGAATTTTTTAATGTTCATTTCAAGGAATTGATGTTGAAGTATGCTTTTAATCACTATGTCACGTACTCTGGAAAGAAGGTGTCGGTGGTTGGACATTAAAGCAGTTACTATATAAATATTTCATTTCTAGTGGGACTCAAACTTGGGTAAATATTCTACCTTAAATTATGAAATTCAAGGTGTCACAGTACGATAAAAACAGTGACTATTAAAGTGGAAGACAACAGCTTGTTGAGGACAGTATATAACCATCTCAAGGTTTACGATAAGTCGAAACAAAATTCTTAAGTTGGTGATTATGTTCGTGTGTCAAAACTAAAAGGTGTTTTTGATAAAAAAAAAAGTGGTTAATTGGTCTTATGGAATATTTAAGGTTATTTCTGTAAAACACTCGTACCCTTGAGTATATTACCTCGAATCTTATCTTGTTGAACCGATCAGAGGAAGTTTTTATGCATTTGAATTGCAGAAAGTTAGTTCACCACATGACTATTAAATTTAAAAAATATTAAATGGGGGAAAAATAGATCTTTGGTTCGATGGAAGGACTTAAAAAAAAAAAGGCATGATACGTGGCTAAGTAACCAAACTATTAAGCGTTTGAAATCTGTGAAGTAGTATTTCTAAAGGGACCTCCCGCTTTCAGGGGAGGTAGTGTTTTTAGTTCATGCTGACCTTTCTGAAAGGGATCGACAGGGAAGTATGGTCATACAAATTAAAACTTGTGAAGAGACCACCTCGGACTTTTTGTGAAGATGTTGTTCTGTTCTAAGGATAGCAGTTAGAGGCAAAATAAAAGGCTCCACCACACAGGCTGAAAATAGGTAACCCCCACAAAACAGGTAGAGCTTCAAAGGTTATATAAGGGAAAACCAATGTTACGATCCCTCAACTGTCCTTTTTAGTCACTTGTGCTGTTGTCAGCCGACTTTTAACAATGTCTCAGTGCTGCAGTAAGTTAATGGAAGCATTTGAAGGTTTGCCACCTCTAAGTTTGGATAGCGAGTGGGATGACTTGGACTTCGGTCTACTGACTGGTGTGGCGTCGCCATTGCCGGATGAGCCACTGGATCTGACGTGAGGCCAAGATGTGGAGTTGTATCGCCGTGTTGGTTTATTTGTGTCTGAGAGACCTATATATAGACTTGTCGGCGCGAGCTCCAAACCCGGAGTCTATGCACGAGTAAGACGATGGCAACCCAGCTGTCAGCTCTTTGGAGGTCGCCACTCAGCGGGTTACCAGCCGGCTTCCGAAGATGATCCCCCCACCCCCTTCTTCAAACTGCGCGGGATGGGCCCGCCAGCCTCTTGGTGGTAGCCTCTCAGCGGGACAGAGACACAGCTAGCGACACAGTTCCCCACCCTGGAGGCAGCATGAAACATCGCCCGGAGGCAACGCGGGAGGTAACCCCCATAATGCAAGAGTTAGGTGGATTCTTGCATTTCAGTGGGGCTGGCAACCGCTCATCATCATCATCATCGTCATCATCGATATCATCACCGATATCATCCACAATAAAATATCAATGTGTAAGCATGACTTATGTCGACGAGTCGACATCGTCGTCCTTCCCTCCCCCTTGTCAAGAAAACGGACTGGAATAGCCGACATCTCAGGGAGAGTCGAGTTCGCTTGAAGTTAGAGCGTATACCCTGATTTCGTGGGGTCTCCGTTTTGTGGATTCACCCGCCCCCTCACCCATCTATAACCTTAAATCTCCGGCATCGCCCATTTATAGCCGTGTGTTCCCAGCATCACCCATTCAATTACCACTACTACCCTCCGTACCTCTGGCCCGCAGACGGAGAGTATGTCTCTCTTTGAGATGCCGACGACAATGTGTGATATTGTCGGAGGTTATTCGCACATTGGCTGGGGTCAGTTGATTTTGATAGCAATAGGCGAACTTTAAAACTTTTTTTAACTTTATAACTTATTTTTGATACAAACTTTTTTTAATGTTCCGAATTTATTATATATAACATATATTTTTTAAGAGCATTATTTTAATATAGTATATTTACATACACACACACATTTACAGTTCAATTTTTTCATTACCATATCCATTTCATCATCAATAACATTCGGCAGAAATATCTCAATTGAATAGTTTTCTACAAGACAGTGCTTTGCGAATCATATTTCTACACGACAGTGCTTTGTGAGGATAGAAGACAGTGCTTCATGTTTATTTGCATCAAGTGTTAAATTGTATGTTGGCGTACAGTAGAAAGCTTTAAAAATGTGATGCATAAAAAATGTTTATACCTGCAAATAGTTTTTGTAATAAAGGTTCTCTGTAAATATTTAATTTTGAATTTTGTAAATATTTAATAAAAATAATGGAAACATACTGGGTGGGTTTTTATTTGATAATAGGAAGGATAAGTGTGCAATGTATTCTTTAATATATATAGCGAATGTACAAATACTAACATACATTTTTTACATACATTTTTGCTCAACTTAATGACATACACAACATTATGGTGTTTACATACATTTTTTTTCTTAAGCAGTATTCTTGTGTTCACTCTGTCTCATGTACTTACATGAAACATAGTTTCATATAAGATGCATTTTCAAAGATTAAATGACCTTAATAGTTTTTACGCTAAATATAAACCATTTGATGGATTTATTATGCATTAATATTACTTACATATACGAAGGGTTATCGTACATAAATTCGTGTAAAGCTTTGCAAAGAAACATTGGTTTTGATTAGGTATATAGTTTACAAGAATACTATTTTACTAATGCATTAAGATTACTACATGAAAAGTATTTCCTAATATTAATTATTTGAGTATCTCTGCTACATATAGATTTTACAGTTTTATTTTGTGATTTACCTAACTCATATAGGCTACTGGGTATTCTAGAATAAGTACACAGAGGTATCTGTCTTCATAAGGTATGGTGCCAGAAAGAATCCCATTTAATATCATGCACCTCGTATGTCTGTAAGCGATATAATCTTGACTAGGGTTTAAGATGCATCCATGGAAATTGTGACTTAAATTTACACTTTTGATGAGTTATCGTCATTTGAGTATCACAGAGAGACTTCTTTAACAATAAATGGTTGTGATACATAATTTGGGTTTTCAAACACTTGAACACAACAAAAAAAAATTTATGTACTTGCAGTATTTGGAAACAGCAAAACCTTTTCTTAACAACGCTTACAGTATTTCTGTTGGTGTTTCTGAGGTAACAGATGAGTTGCTGCTTTTAGGTAAGTTGTAATGTGCTGTTAATTGGATTATTTCTTCCATTTTTCGCACTAGGCACTCCCGTCTTCTGTGAGGGTAATATACAAGGATATTATTAGTCATTGCAGACATTCCTAGCGGACAGTTTTCGCACCACAAGTACGAAATAATATCGGGGTCTTCCCGGAGGTTTTGTGGTAAATACTCATATATGTATTTGTTTTCATGGGATGCGAAGTAAATTATAACATCTTTAGGTAGATATGCTAGTTCGTTTACAATGTCTAGGGCCAGCAATGACTTGTTTCTACCGTACACTAAAACCGCGTAATACATTCACATACACCTGTCATTACAGTTTTGGCAGCAGTGAGCTAAATTCATCTCTTGTTTGAAACGCCGCATGTAAGGAGAAGAAAAATCACAGACCTTTAGAGATGACTGAAGTAGCTCGGTAGCTGTCGCTCTCAATGGGATTCACTATCACATTCTTCGCAGGGGCAGATTTTCTTCCACACAAAGGTCAGGTCGCGTTTGTTACGTTCTCTGTCCAGGCGTTATCCGGCACTCGCAATTTTTTTCACACATGAAGATAATGTTCACCATGTAACATGGTAAGCACTTTCAAAGTAACTTCTATTAAAGATGCTGCCGACTTGTATCAAAGTAGGCGATGTGCCACGCTGATGCACGTTCGATGGAAGTTAATAATTTTTAAATTTATTTCCACCTTATATATTAACACAAACTATGTTGGTGGACATATACTCCCAACGAGAGTTTTCATTTCTAGAATATATTGGGGAGCCGATGGGCACAGAGCTGCGTGTGGTGGGACGTCGAAAAACGCAGTCCGCACCTGGAGACAGAGGCGTGCGGATGCGATCCCCCAGGCTCTCGGATGTCCACTCACAATACAATGGTGTAACCAAGATGGCGAATGTATAACACAAAAATATTTGCGATTCACACCTCAGTTGTGTTTAAACAGTGGTCGGGATAGGATGTGTACTTAGGGTTTATAATTACTGCATAATTAATCGTAATTTCTGAGTATTTACTTATGAGAAATTTATTAATCTCGGTATATGTACCTATTCTTTGTGTATTTATTCATTACACAATTATTAATTATGCAATTATACTTTTTTTATGCAGTTATTAAACCTGATTACCTTCGACGGGACTCGAACCAAGGATCACCTCTTACCTCACATCCCCCACCACCATCAGTTGTGTTTCGGCAGCCGTTGGCAAAACATATGTACTTAGTGTGTAATTACTTGCTACATGTACACAGCGTAATTACTCTCGGTACATGCATTATTCTTGGTGCGTGTACTTATACATTATGTTATTATTCATTATGCAATTATTGGTTATGCACTCATTATGCCTAATAATGCCTTCTCACCTTCGGTGGGACTGGAACCGAGGACTGACCGCCTTCTCAACCCTCCTGGTCCAATCCTACGCCTCCCCTACCCCTGCCCATACCCATCGCCCTTCGGACTTCCTAGAAAAATTTCAATGTTACACTAATGTTTTCTACCAAAAGGGTACCCCAACAAGCAAAGGGTCAATCACAGCACACCTCAGGACGGGTAGAGGACCCCATTAGACAACCACAACACACCACTCAGAAGGAGAGGGAGGGGGGAAGATGTGTTTCCCAGGTAAAAAAATGCCACCACTCTGTGTCCCTTTCCCCCACACCATTACAAAATTTAATAAAATGGCACTTAGTGGCCAGTATTAACTCTCTAGCATGGTAAAAAACATCATGCTATTTCTACTGATACATTTTCGTCAATTTGTGGCTAGAAGTTCTTACTACGAGCGAGAAATTATTCTTGCTTTTGTTGCTTTTGTAGGGCCTCAGCTCTACTCCAGTGTTGCTAGCTCTGTATTCACATATTCCAACTTAAACTGACATATGTCTGTTGTCTGCATAGTTTTTTATGTATTGTGTAAACATACTACAAACCACAGTAAAACAATCTCCCTTAAAGATAAATTATTATGCATTGTAAGTACATGTTATATACATATATAATAGGAAATTGTATAAAAACTCTCCTTCGTTAAGGTGGTAAATGCCATACAATTTTTGACACTGTAAATTCTGGAGGAGTGTATTTTACAACAGATTGACATAACATCTAAAAGTATACCATATTTGTGTATCTTTTCTAAATTTATAATAGCAGTTAGGATAGTACATTGATTTATTAATTGGCTTAATTAACAAGAAGTTACTTATATAACTAATAGGCCTACTTTCTTCGACATGTGTGTAATTAATTTTAAATAACTTTTTAACAAATGTGTTGATAAGTAGGACTTAACTTCTTTTTGAAAGCAATAGCATTATAAATAAAACCAGAAACGTACGCTACATTAGTTAGACAATTACAAATACACACGTGCCTTATCCAGGAATTGAACAAAGAATACCTCCTACAATAAGCTAGCTTGCAGCGCACTGCATTATGAAGGTCGGATTCGGAGCATAATCTACGGATTTAATCAGTATAATGTTTCGAATTATAGGGTTTACTAACCTAAAATATTTTGAGAGCCATCATTTAGAAAATAAGTGAATTAGCCACTTAAAACATGTAAGTTTACATGTCCTACTGTAGCGCTACTTGTGTGAAGAATTTGGTGGAAATCGGTTGTTTGGTACCTGAGATATGCAATAAAAATATATATTTTCTTATTTGATGCAACCGTACATCTCCAAAAATAAGCTTTATATACGATGTTTATAATGTATTATGTCTAAATACAAAATTTGGTTGAATTTGCTTAAATTGTTTAATATTTGTGCCATGGGTTGATTGTTTACCGAGATATGAGACAAAAACTGTATTTTTTATTGGTAAGGCAATCATACAAAATTACAGAGAAACGATGCTCTGCAAAGACATATTTGATGGTTGTAATAGGTACTGCCAGCATACAATCTTAAGTTGGAATTTGTTTCGTTTATAAAATATACTGACCTAAAATATCTATATAGCCATCATTTTCAAAATAAGTGCCCGACCTACTTAAAACATACCTGTTTACAGCACCTGCTGCAGTACTATTTGTTTGTCAAATTTGATAGGTACATGTCAATTGTTTCCCGAGATATGAAATAAAATTTTTATTTATTCGTATCATGCTATCTTTCAAAATGGATGACAAAATATCTTATGTGTAGATACAGTTAATAGTTATAATACCTACTGCCAGCATACAAAGTTAAGTTGGAATTGATTACATTTTTTCGACGATAAAGTATTTTAAGCTACAAATGGCTATATGTTCGCCATTTTAAAAATAAGTGTCTGACATTATTAAAACATACCACTTATCATCATCTGCGTCAGTACTACTTGTTTGTCAAATTTGATAGGAATCGGACTTTTTTCCCCGAGATATGATATAAAAACTTTATTTATTCACATGGTGCTCTCTAACAAAATGGTGGACAAAAGATACTCCATGTAGATACAGTTCATAGTTTTAATATCTACTGCCAGTATGTAATGTGTAGTAGCAAATGATTACATTTTATCCATGATATAGCATTCAAAGCTAAAATAACTAACTGTCCCTCCATTTTGAAAATAAATGTCTGACGTACTTAAAATATGCAATTCATTGTCATCCGCCGCAGTACTACTTGTATGCCAAATTTGATAGGATTTGGTCAATTGTTTCCCGAGGTATCACATTACATTTTTATTTATTCTCATCACGCTATCTAACAAAATTGTGGACAAAATATGCTCCACTCAGATACAGTTGATAGTGGTAATAACTACTGCCAGCATGCAATGTTATGTTGGAATTGATTACAACAGTGATTATCAAAGTTCTATGAAACGCGACCCATTAAAAAAAATGCCAAAGTTCAGGACCTATTTTAATGCCTTAGGCGTAGGGAAGTGAAGGGTAGTAGGATTAATAAAATAGTTTATGTATGAAAGCATATTTTTCGGGGCCGACAAAATTAGAAGTTAGCGACCCACCAGTGGGTCGCGACACATACTTAGGGAAATACTGGATTACATAGTTTCGACGATATAGCACTCTAAACTAAAATTTCTATATGGTCGCCATTTTGAAAATAAGTATTTTACATGCTTAAGACACATAACTTTACATCATATACTTCAGAACTAGGAAGTTTTCAAATTTGGTAGTATCGTTAAATTTTTTACCGAGATATGACATGACGCATTCTGCGTCCCTATATTTTATTCGTCAGAGCACACGCTCTGGCGAAGCTCGCAGGCTGACGACCGCAATAAGGATTAAGGGTTTGCGGACGTGCCAAAAGAATACCGCCAGGAAGGCGCAACCGCGCCTCGCAGATGCAAAGGCGGGCTACCAAATGTCCCTGCACGTGCAACGGTTCCTGCACGTGCAGACGACATCCGGAGACAACGGAAGGCACCAGGGCGCGGACACAGCTGCGTTTTGTAGCTGCCCAAGGGACACAGAGAGCCCACACCAGCGGCTGAGTCTGTCCCGGGCTAGTGTCAGCAATAAACATTGAGAGCTTTTAGCGGGCGTGCTGGGAGAATAGCGGCAATATCCGGGGACAAGGGAAGGACCACGTGCGTTGAACCAAAGGCCACCCACCAAGTAGAACATGCAGAACGAAACAATAAAACNACCAAGTAGAACGTGCAGAACGAAACAATAAAACGTCCATACCAGAGTCGATGGACGACGCCGGACCGAAGTGCGGAGAGCTAGTGCACCGAACACGTGTTTTACAACCCAGGGGGACACAACAAGCGCCCGACCACGTGCAGGGAGGGAGCAAGTTGAATATGGCGATGTAGCCTACAAAATGACGAGAGAGCGGGAGGAACGGGTCAGTCAGTTGGAGGACCTAGAGCGAGACATCCGGTTCGGAACTGGACGACATCAGGCAGTCAGACGCGAGCAGTCAGTTGAGAGACGTCAACGAGTCAGTCAGTCGGAGTCAGTCGAGGATCGAGAATGCATCACGACGTCGACCTCAGTCGGAGGCCGTCAAGCGGGACGTGCGGCGGGAAGAATCCGAGAAAAGTCAGTCAGACTTCGTCAAACGAGAAGGGTGGACCGGGAGCCGAGAGAAAACGAGTTCGCCAAATGCATCAAGACGTGGACCTCAGTCGGAGGCAGTCAAACGGGACGTACGGCGGGAAGAGTCCGAGAAAACGGCAGCTGGCCGTCGCCAAACGAAGAGTGCTGGGTGGACCCGGGAGGAGGAGTTCCAAGAGCAGGCGTCGGGACGCCCCACCAAGTGCCGGAGCAGTTCCAAGTCGCCAACCGAGGGAAGACAGCGCCACAGTGTCAGATAAGTAGTTCTACACCAGGTGTGAAGAATCCTGCCCCCCCCCTCCACGACGCCAATCGCGGCGTCAAACCAAGTATCACGTAATCTACGTATAGAAAAAGGGGAGGGGAGTTTGTCTCGTGAGTTCATGTACCAGTTAACCTGTTCAAGCAACAATAAAACTCGATTATGTGAACTCGCAAATAAAGTGTAATTTATTAGTAAATTGGACCTAGAGACAACAGTGTCGACGTATTCCTACGCCCTATCACTGAGGGCTAGCATCAAGTGCTGGCGCCTCATGCCGCAGAGCAGATTCAATACCTACTTCCAAACTTTAGCTTTGGCAGGTATCAGACATAATAACTTTATTTATTCATATTCATATGGCGCTACCTTACAATATGGCCGACAAAAGTAATTATATGTTGTTATATATGCTGCTTCTATCAGATACTTTCGGTATACAAAATTTGGTTGAAATGGTTAAAATGGTATGGCAGATATACCCAATAAACACAAAAATTTGTTTGGTCACCATTTTGAAAATAAGTACATAAACAAGTTCAAATACTTACGTTTATTTGGCCTGTTACAACATTATTCACCTGACAAATTGGTCGAGAATTGGTCTGATAGTTTTCGAGAAGTAATGAAAAATCTTTATTTATTCATTTGGTGTTATTTTCCAAAATTGCGGATCAACAACAATAGCCATCTCAAATTTTATTTCTTAAGTGATGTTCTGCAAGCAAACAAAATTTGGTTAAAATCGGTTGAAATGGTTTCCAAGATATAACATATCACCCCAAATTTTAAATTGGCAGCCATTTTAAAAACTATAAATGTCAGATATCCTTACTAAGTACTATATGTGTATGAAGTTTGGTGAAATTCGGTCAACGCGTTCAAAAATTGAAAGGGAGGACATGCATATGCACAGACACACCACAGACACACACAGACACACACCTACACACCATACACACATGCACACAGACAGGAAAGTGATCTAATAAGCATTTCTTTCCTTCGGAATGTAGGCTAAAAACTTGCTATTTACAATGTTTGCATAATTATTGTTATTTATTTTAATTGTTTTAAGTATTGCATTTTATATGTATAGAGTATCGCGTATTGCCAGGTTGCGCGTGTGTCTGGGATCCACCAATTCTGGTAGCATGCATTGTTTATAAAACTTGACAAGTTTGTTTTCGATGTTGTCTTCCCAGAACGAGTCATCTTTTCGAATCTTCAAGACTGTAATTTTCTTGTCACTAGACGTCCATATGCCAAATACACAAAATACTCTTTGTGTAATACGAAATTGTTGAACTTTGTATTGATAAAAATATTCATGAGTTATTTAGAAAAAAAGAATTATTTTTATCATCCGAAAACTTCAGGTATTTCATTTTTCCTTCTTTCATTGCTTCTGTTAAGTGTTCTATAGGCTGGCTGATGCGGGGCACTTGATTTCCACTATTGCATTTTCTCCAAAGAGGCTACCAGATATTGTGCCGAGAAAGGGATATTGTTTATCTATAAAAGACCCGATCGTCTTATTTGTCCCTCCTATTGCTTTTCCAATTGCTTTATGGCAAGGGCTTCAGACCTTCTACCGTGTTCTTATGCTGGAACATGAATATCTGAAGAGAAAATTATTGTTTTCACAATGTTCTTGCAGCTTGTTGGTCTCTTGCGACCTACCTTAACGAATTTTGAAGATCTTATAATTTTTATCCTTAAGTTCGAGCCATTCTCTACTCCCAGCCTGAAGCACTCTTCCTCTTTCTCTATTCGGCTGCGTTCCTCGTCAGTTTTCTCCAAAGACTTTAAACGCTTATTTTCTTCTTCTTTGAATTCGGGTTCAGGCAAATCTGGTATTTGACACTGTGGTCCACAATATTTGTATTTAAAGCAACGAGCAAGGGACATGCGCAGAGCAGTTCTCCTACATTTCTTGGACGTACTACTTCTTTGTCTTTCTTGTTTAAATTTTCGTGAACGCTTCGCTTCCAAAAGCTTTGCAGTTTTATTTGGGCTAATGCCATCATATTACATCTTATGGAGAATGTAATGTGGTTCCTTAGTTTTATATACTACCACAGATGTACTATATCTTCCCTGTAAGGACCCCCTAGAAGCATAATTGATTATTTTACCACCTGATAGTTTCGCTACGATGGCAATGGGTTTTTCAACGAAGTTGTTGTCCACGTCAACTAAGCTTTTCGAGTGTCTCGCCAATGAACCCTTTCTACTTTTGATGTTAGCATACAACCCACTTGGTTTCAATTCTGGAACTATATTTTTATCACCTTCTGTTGCACATAAACATAAATACTCTAGCGCTTTGTAGTTGCAAATTTCTACATTCAGCATTACGGTTGGAAACAGTTTTCTTAACACCTGAAATAATTTTTCCAATCTTGTCCCAACCGAATTTCGCAGAGTGGAGTTTCCAAGGGCAGTGTTTTCACTGAATGCTGTTAATTACTTTTGGTTGTTTCTAAAAAGGCGGTAATTCCATTCAAACTTCTCAACTGTTATATTTTTGTAAGAGTGTGCTTCCAAAATATTCTTGTAGACATTGCCGTTTCCATCACCAATCTTTCTCGAATTTATCACTTGGTGATATGCTTCACTTTGTAGAAATCCCTGAAAAATTGAATTTCCTTCCATGCTACTTGATCTTCATCGGTGATTTTTATAGCACACTAGTTTTTGCCCGCGACTTTGTCAGCGTAGAATTCGTGTTTTCGTTGCAATGTATTTTTTTATAGAGAGACGCATCATTCTCAAGAGTGGCAGGCCAGCCTAATCATATATGCACTTCCCATTACTGGACAAATTCAGTTATTCAGTAATCGGCTATAATGTCAAAGATGTTAAGAACCATCAACATCTCTTCACTCCCTCAGCTGCACAGTACAAAGGAAAAATGAATGCTTGGTATAATGTTTAAACCATTGTTTGCATACATAAACTTTTTTACCATGCATAGTAATCTGTGAGTTAAACCAGACGTAAAAATTGTGTTTGTAAAAATAATGTGAAGTATTCTTTCAAACGTCCTTAACCATCAGAAAATCAATATTTTTGGATTTATTGTTCTTCGTCACACGAGTTGGCACCACTTTTAGCCTTGCATTCAATGATTACACATTTACAGACACAAGTGTGTTGTTCCCAAAGACCATTATTTTCTGTAGAGAAGTCGGAAGACGCCAGCCCACAAAAAGCAAACATTCCTTCTACCTCAGCATACCTCTTGCTGACACACTGCGGCCGCGATGACATAAAAAATACGAACAATACTCTGGAGTTACCAAAGCCACATAAGATAGTCGTAAGGATTACAGCAAATGCATCGACTACCCGACGAACCCACAGGCGAGGGTTGTCTGTAGCACAATCCGAAGTTAAAGCTTTATGTCAGATGCTTTAAACATGACATCAAACTGTTAAAANCTACCTCAGCATACCTCTTGCTGACACACTGCGGCCGCGATGACATAAAAAATACGAACAATACTCTGGAGTTACCGAAGCCACATAAGATAGTCGTAAGGATTACAGCAAATGCATCGACTAACCGACGAACCCACAGGCGACAGTTGTCTGTAGCACAATCCGAAGTTAAAGCTTTATGTCAGATGCTTTAAACATGACATCAAACTGTTAACATTAGCATGTCTCTTCAAAATATAAATTCGAATGAACTAGCACTGGTAGAGTATATCACTTATGCTCCCCCTACTAGTTATAAGGTCTAGAAAAGCAGTTCGCACCACCATGGACATCGTACTGAACTTATTTCTCTCATCGAGAATACATAGTAAAAATCATGGCATATTGTTCTAGTTGTCAGAAACTTTTATCGGCTGTAAAGTTATATGGAAAGCTCTACAAGCAGCAATCGACAATGTTTACGAGCTTGCTACCTGCCGAAAGAATTCCTTCCGGCATATGCAAGTCCTGAAATACAAGACATCTATAAACACCTTCCTGTCTATCTGCAACAGGACGAAGAGATTCTTGGATGCCTCCCATGCCAAGAGTGTTTTCAAGGTACAGCTACTGTTACAGTCATGCCACATTCCAGGTACTTTTATAAGACATCTCGGAAAAGTGCAGCAGCCGCAAAAAAAAACAAGGCACCTTCAACACTAAAATATGAACGAATCTAAAGCAGATGAGTGGTCGAATGGACAAATTCGCAGGCGTGACCGTGATAAAACTGATAAGACAACATATTACAGTCCAGCAGCCATGCTGTTGTTTGCAGCACATAGCCACCAGTCATCTACTGAGGCAACCCAAGACAGGCAACGCGAACCAGCATGTAGTGCGAATAGTATATAAGCAAGCAACCTGTAAAAGTGGTTCCCACTTTGTTGTCGAGCATGGTGGAAAGCAAATCGTTACGACCGCATACATCTTCCGCGACATGTACTCTGTTACAATATGAAGAAGGAATAAATGGTTGAAGACTTACCATCTGTAACACTGACTGCATCGTCAACAGCAAGGGACCCTGGAAATTCTCTACATGCATCACAGAAACAATGTTACTACTGCTGGAATACTTCTAGTAAAAGCAGTAATGCTCGTAGATATGAAAGTAACAATTGCACATTCTGCCCTGCATACAAGACTTACCGCAGCGAGAACTGCAACGCAGTGTTTGTCCGCAGTGATAGCCTTTATAGGCATAGCAAGAAGTGCAAAGGTAATGTTGGTCTTTCATCGGGAAGCGAGTGCAAGTATTGCAGTAAGACATTTACTAACAGCTCTAGTGTCTGACAACATGAATATAGTAACTGTGCATTCCTCATCGACTATACAAGACTTATAACTGTGATAACTACGACGAGGTGGTTACATACTATGATATCTCAATAGATATAACATGAAGTGCAAATGCAAGGTTTTTCAATCATCGGGAAGCGAGTGCAAGTATTGAGACCAGACATTCACCAATAGCACCAGGGTCAATCGTCATGAAGATAGAACAAGTATATTGGCCATCGCCTACAAGAACTACCCATGTGATAACTGTTGTGTGTGTTATTTGTGAATAACTGTAGCTTGAATACTCACATCAGGAGTTGGCCTACAAAAACAGACATTGTAATGGCTTTGCTGGAATGAAGAATACGTTGAATATATAACAATTGTTATGAATTCTTTTGCTGTCGAGTCTGCAAAAATAAAGTTAAAGTGTATAAATTAATTCTGTGAGAATCATTTATTTTAACCCTCGCTAACTTTAGTTTCACCTCCATCATACAGTCCTAAAACATTTCCCCATCACTGCAGAAAAAAATGTACCAGATTTTTTCTAAGTCGGAATGAGAATTTTTATTTTTCTTATTATTTTGAGTCTCGAACTCTGGTACCCTACACCATACCTCACCTTAGGATATTGCTTAATTCTTATTATCAGCCACATTTAAGCATGTAAAAAGACAGCAAATCACATACAAAGTTAATCGGACATATTACAAATTAGTACGCATCAAATACACACATACCAACTACATACATCAATGTCAATCACCCACCACCATCTTGTCAACATCCACCATCTTGCCTTCACTGTCGTCAGCTATAGAGCATCTCACTCTTAGATTGCAGTACAGTGCGAATGGCGCACACTGTTACCATATAATTCACGCTTTGCGACTCATTTGGCAGGCTGAGTTACAAATGGGTGGCGAAGGAAATAGCTTGATTAAGATAATTTTGTCTGTTTCCTTCCTTGACAACTCTTAAGATAATCCAACGCTGTGATCTAAAGGTAAGTTGCTCCTTTGAAACGGTAACCTGTATGAATGCCTATTATTTTGACTGCATCGCAAGCAACGAAAGTGGCATTTTTTGAGGCGGCCAAAATACACTGTAATGCCAAAAAAACTAGTATACCTGCCTAATATCGTGTAGGGCCCCCGTGAGCACTCAGAAGTGCCGCAAAACGACGTGACATGGACTCGACTAATGTCTGAAGGTATGCAGGAGGCCATTCACACCATAAATCCTGCAGGGCAGTCCACAAATCCATAGGAGTGCGAGGCGGTAAAGATCTCTTCTGAACAGAACGTTGCAAGGCATCCCAGATATGACCAATAATGTTCATGTCTGGTGATTTAGGTATCCAATATAAGTGTCTAAAGTCAGAAGAGTGTTCCTGGAGCCACTCGGTAGCAACTCTCGACGTGTAGGTTGTCGCATTGTGCTGCTGGAATTGACCACGTCCGTAGGATTGCACAATGGACATGAATGGGTCCAGGTGATCGGAAAGGATGCTTACGTATTTGTCACCTTTCAGAGTCGTATTTAGACATATCCGTGGTCCCATTTCACGCCAACTCCACCTGTCCCATACCATGACAGAGCCTCCACCAGCTTGAACAGTCCCCTGTTGACATGTAGGGTCCATGGATTCATGAGGATGTTTCCATAATCTTACACGTCCATCCGCCCGATACAATTGGAAACGAGACTCATCAGACCAGGCAACGTGTTTCCAGTCATCAAAGGTCCAATGGCGGTGTTGGTGGGCCCAGGCGAGGCATAAAGCTGTATGTCGTGCAGTCAACAACGGTACACGAGTGGGCCTTCTTCTCCGAAAGCCCATATCAATGATGGTCTGTTGAATAGTTCGCATGCTGGCACTTTTTGATGCCCCAGCATTGAAATCAGTGCCAATTTGAGAAAGGGTTGCACAGTAGGAAATGGAGCATTCGAACGCAGGTTCTTGAAAGGGACACAGAAACACACAAGATGATGAATGCAAGAGGAGGAGGAATGTATTTGCAGGAGGTCGGCCATGTTGGTGGGCATGTTTGCAGTCAGGCCATTCTAGAACATACCAGACCATGGGGGCCATTTAGCCAGCCAGTAATTAAACAAGTTATGTAAAAATGTATGAAAAAATATGAATTAAATTTTTTTAAATTTATCTGCAGCCATATTGTGAGGTGTCTAGAACATGCCATGACATGGCGGCCATTCTGCCAGCCAGTAAATTAAAAACATTTTGTAAAAAGTTATGTAAAAAAAATTTAATTTTTTAAATTATCGGCAGCCATATTGGATGGTGCCACCCCTGTATCTTCGTCGTGACCCTCCTCCGTAGAGTTGGGCGGCAGCCATGTTGGCACCACCTCCTCAGCAGCAGCAGCGGCGGCCATGTTGGCAGCCATGTTTGCAGTCAGTACATTTAGTTACTGGCCACCATGTTTGCAGTCAGTACAAGTTGTTTTCAATGACAGAAATTTTGCCAGCAAAAAATTAAAAAAGTTATGTAAAAAGTTATCTAAAAAAGTATAATTTTTTAAAATTATCGGCATCCATATTGGATGCTGTGTCACCCCTGTCTCTTCGTAGTGACCCCTCCTCCGTAGCAGCAGCCATATTGGCCCCACCACCACCACCCCTCTAGTAATTAAATCGTGCGAGGCTGCACACATTGAAGTGTTTTTCAAAGTACTTGATTAGCAGCATAATTATTGGTATATAAAATTAATTGCAAGTATCAAAACACCCAAAAATAATATGTGTATATGTTGTTGTTGTGTTAGTTTCTTAGGCTTTGTAGATGATGGTGAATATTCCAAATTAAATACTTGCAATTATATCAGCCCAGGTAATCAATTGAACTCAACACACACAGTAAATAAGTATTTAAGAGAAAAAATGATTTTTTTAATAAAAATTATTATAAAGCATGGCACAGGCTTATTTACGCCTTTTATTAAACACAATACCAACACACACATTGTATTTCGTTGTAAGCAATCTGATTTTAATGAATCACATTTCAAGAGTAAAAAAACTTGGTATAGAAAATTAATCATGCTAATTTAATATCTGCCATAAGTGAATATTTAAAAAAATTGAAGGTTAATAAACTTGGCACATAAAAAAAACGTGAAACGAACTTACAATGTAAGGTGCCACCCCCATCCCCCCATCAGAATGGCATAAACATGCAGATGGGCCCCGTCCTCCCATTTACCATCTGCATGGCATAACCATGCAGACGGACCCCGGACTTGGAACCGGCAGTATGCTATTCCTACAACACTATCAATATATATATATATATATAATTATATATATATTGGTAATGTCATAGATATTTGGGACCAGGTAGGTTGCGGAGCAGCAAGGGGGGAAACAATGAATCGAGCGCTTCATCGACGGGGAAACAAAAAAATATACAGACGGGACACTACAGTATGATAGCGGCAACACGGGTGTAATGCCAACACACACAGTGCGATGGAGGGTGCGGAGAACAGTTAAATGAACACTAATATGACTATAACAGTAGTAGTAGTAGTAGTACAGGTGGAAACCATACACATGACAAAGTAGAATGCTATAATCTAGCACATAAGCTTGACAAGAGTTTTGCCGACGGTGACTCTACACATGAATAAAGAGGGGGTAATTGAAACATACAAAAGAAAGATACTCAATATGCACTGAAAACGTACAGCTATTAGCATTTGTGGAAAAAAAGGCAACGCATTAATGGTATACCTGTCAAGAAAACAACTTGTGTGTACTCCAGTATACCTCAGTAAAAAAAAACATTTACAGGACGTGCTGGTAACATGCATGGCAAGACTACTTGCATGCTACCACCCAGTATACCTGGCAAGTCGAAGATTGCAACGCTTGCATGAGCTATAGTACACTGAATCAGACTGCATGGGCCAATGTTTGTATACCTGACAAGCCCTCCAGGCTTGCATGTGCTCCGGTATACTGCAGGAATAAAAACCGATAATCTACCTGACAATGTTAGGAACTTGCCTCTTGAACGAGTTACAGTAGACTATCAGCCAACATACCTGACAAGCCTGCAACACACTTGGACGTGCTACAGCATGCTTATCGAGAAATATGACTAACAAAACCCTCGACCATGCACCTGACAGGCGGATTACGAAGACTTCTGTACGTGCTACAGTACATGCCGCGAGAATAAGCACTCTCTCTGCCAACACAGAGCTGTTTTCTCATTAGGCCTGATAGCCATAGGGGACGGTATGTATGCCATCATCCAGGACTTTCCACTTATCGTCCACCCACGAAAGAGCCAGTTTGGTTGATTGCTCTGTATGTACTGTGTGATGGTACGACCTAATACCTTCGACCTGTACTCTCATGCTGCGCTGGGCCGAAAGGATGCGCCGATAATCGTCGAATGTTATCGTCTTGTCAACTACGCACCCTTGTATACCCATCGTGTGTTTCACTACCGTATTCAGGCAGCGGTATGCATACAGTTTCGCCCTCAACCCAACAAACTCAACCATTTCGTCACCCGCACATTCATCCTTGAACTTCCCAATTACCTAAGAATTGGTANACTTCCCAATCACCTAAGAATTGGTAGGTGAGTAACAAAGATGAGTCGTCGGGTAGGCGCTGGTGTCGAAATCCGACATGAGCATGTGGTTAATGACGAGTTCGCTGTAGAAGTCAGGGCTGGCAATCTCCATTAGAAAGTTATCAGTATTCATGTAAAGGAGGTTTAACCTGCCCCAATACCGCGCTCGCATTGCATCCTAGTAAAATTTGTACATAGTGTCTTTAACAGGTAGAGAACGGCAAACCCAGTATATATGGGTTTGTCAAACACAATGCTCTCTTGGCATAATTTGACTAGGGACAATGACTTTTAAACGCAGGTTTTGCGATGAGCTTCTTCGCCCGAACTTCCCTACACACGAGTTCCATACACTGTCGTTTGCGCTTATTTTCCATAAGTTTGCCATACGTTGCATTATTCATTAATTTATAAAAGTCCTTCTCGAAAGCATTTGTGGCAGCCTGACGTTTCTCTGTATTTAAATCTATATAGGGCTTAAGCCACGGCTTCTGCAGGAATTGAAGGACTCGGTGAACAGCCTTCAGCCGTAACCCATGACCCAATGCTTGCTTCAAAGTAGCGTAATGCACTATATAATGAAGCTTGCTCTCCAGTGTCGTCATGAGTTTCGTTTGTTTGAACCCAAGGGGACACTCGTTCACTGGCAAGAATGGAAGATCAATATGCGCTTCGTGAAGGGCGCAAGGGTATTCTGTGTCTACCTCCAGTATGTAGCCGACATATCCGTCGTCCGGCACGCTCATCACATCGATGTTCATGGCGGTCCATTTAAAACCAGCATATGGAAGCTGCAGAGACATCGCCCAACCGTATAATTTATTGAAATCTACATATTGCAGGTAGTTAGTTGGCTTGTCGTCATCATAATTCTCTGATAAATGCTTTTATTGGCAACTGCATGCCGCTTAACATATTGAGCCACCCCTTCCCGGATGCCTGCCTCAATAAACAGGTGCTTATCATAGTCGCAGATCAAATCTAATTCCACATGTGTCTTGCGTAACATTGCATCAAAACGTGAACCCGGGAGCGCTAACATAGGGCACACAGTCGAGGCTGTATGTGCGTAGGCAGAGCCCCCGGAAATTCTAGAAGACGACGCACAGAATCAGCACGTCAGTTTTCATGTAGAGCTCAGAATAGTCCTGGAGGGTACGACATCCGAACGCAGACCAGACGGGTTGTGCATGCTGGTAGTCCTCGGCACTGACATTCCCCCGAGTAAGCCCATTGTAGAATGACTCTATAGCTGGTAATTTAGGTTCGGCGAGCTTCTGCCACGAGCTAATATAATCGCAGGGGAAGACGCCTTTCCGGGTTACCAGCTCTAGCCCTCGCTCTACAGTGAAGAAACGAGACGTTGTGTGGAATTCACCAGACGGCAGAGTCTTAGCGAGCATTGCCAGGCTGGCAGACATGAACCTATTAGTATCAATGAACTGTATAGTGAACTTGTCGCCCAAACTTTTACTGAAGGTGATGAGTTTCTCCTCGCTATGCTGAATAATAAATATGTCCTGGGTATCATATCCTAGCTGCTTAATTATTAAATTGGCATAATTAGTTAAGTTATGGAAGAGTATCGGTAGTCTCTGGGGCCGGCAAAAAAGCTTGTTGCAGTTTTTTCATGACGCCCCAATAAAACTGCCATTAAAATGATCATGGTCATACACCTTTTGGTTGTTGCAGGTGAACATGCCAGAACAGTGACAGCAGGTAGTGGCTAAAGCATAGTCAGCCTGTTCTGCATGCGTTAGAGAGCACATAGGTTCAGACTGGCTATATATGTCTTTAACCACGTGTCCTATCCTAACCACCTCTTCCATAAAGTGTTTCGACCCCCCTTCGCCAGTGTAAACAGTTACACACGAGGGTAGGCTGCTTGTCTTATAGGCAGCGATAATTGAATTATCAACCTTAATGTATATGCCATATGAATAGGGCTCATGTTTTTGGTACCTATATGTGTAGGACGCGTCCGGGTTCGTCTAACACGTTTGTACAGGCACAAGCATGGCCTCGAAGTCTGCATGCACTACAATAGGCACCTTGTCGCCTATCTGGTAATTTTTTATTTGAGAACAGATGGCCCCGCACCTGTCCAGCTGTGACATGTCTGCATGGACAGCAATATGGGTATTGCAATACCTCCTATGCTCAGCCAGAGTTTTGGGATCTGTCAGCCCTCTAACACTCGGTCGATTATCATATGCTTTAAAACAATGTTTACAAACATTAACACAACCATGACGTGACGTCACATGGGAGCGTACCAGTCGTGAGAAATTCGAGAGGTAGTAATAATGCGAGTTCTGGTCCTCCTCCGCTGTAGTGAGAAGCAGCAAATAAAAGTGTTGGGCCAGTTCTACATCTGTCGCCCGTATTGGCACTATTTTCGTATTCTCCTCAAATGCGTATATGTTAATGCTGACCCCCCCCGCCCCCAATTGGCTTTCTCAAGAGCCGGTATTTGACGTAGAGGGGTGGGAAAATCTACTGTTGAAAAATCAAAGCGTGTTTCAAGCCCGGTGTATCGCTTGTTGACTCGCAGCCGATCCCTCCCCTCTACAAAACGTGCCAGCATAGCCCATTTGAAACACCGTTGGTCGTCGATGTTGTGCGGGTTGATAATTGCGCCTTTCTCAGCAAAACCAACAGGCAATGGGATATACGAGGAGGCCCTAAGAGGGTCGAGCTTGTTTACGCGTAACTGGAGTCGTTTCATGGCAGTGAGAGTCCAGCCGCTACCCTTCCCCATATAGTCAGTCTCCTCAATGCAGATCTTTGCAATGGCAGCTGACACAGCCACCTCTATGTCGGCTATTTTGAAGAGAGACATGTTTTTCGTCTTAAATACACACCGATCCTCTTCGTTCTCGTGAGGTTCTGGTTTCCCATATACACGCTCTAGAAATATATTAAACTTGACCGCCCCCTGCGTCTCGATTTCCTGCTGTAATTAGTCAATTATATTAGGTTTCGTTACCTCGAGATAGTCGCAAATGTAAATGGCTACCCTCGAAGTATTATCAGAGATGTATGTTTTCATTATACCTCTAAACGCGCTTTCAACCTGCACAAAGCCATACGAGTTGTTCTCGCCAGTCCTAGTGTCAATGGGCCATCGGCGATAGCTTCCTGCGCCTGCAAGAGCAGGAACACTATTAGTCAGCTGCGGGCTTGTAACTCGGGCCCACTTTGCCGGCCGGGAGGATGACATGGCAGCACCAGCACACTGTGCGACATGTGCACGAATCCTATCGGTCCTGGTGAACTGCCGGCCGCAAGTCCCACATGTCCTTGAAGGGGCAGCAGGGTTCACCCAACAAGTGCGTTTATGATGTCGGGCATTACAAGAGTGTGTAAAGCTCTCGTTATAGAACGTACAGTTGAGCAAATTGGCCTGTCTGATCAGTACTGTACATGTTAAACTATGTTCGGCAAGCTTGTCAAGTCGGTTAAAGGGACGGCCGCACTTATCGCAAAGATGTGAGGCAGGCTGCCGGAATGGATTTAGGGAGCAATTACACTCGTGATGTAGTCCATTCCGGCGGTCCATAAACACTCGGTCGCAAAAACCACACTGTAGTGTGGGTCTGCATATAATGGGTGCAGAAAGGGGGTTAAGCAATGCAGCATTGGATGGAAACAACGACGGTGATGCTGGCGAATTAGGTGATGATGATGATTCCATTATAGCAGTAGCAGTGGTGGTGGTAATATATATATCTGTCATATATAGCAGATTGTATCCTATGAGAAACAGAGCGAAAAAGGGGGGTGGGGGGATAGTTCGCAAAAATATAGGCGTTGCTTTAATAACAACATCTAATACTTTAACACTGCGTTCAGCAAGGCTCGAACTGAATGTAAACAGACCTGCAAGGCAAGGCGAGAGAATATTAATTGAACATGCGTAAAAAACAATGCAAAGTTATATACGCAGCACACAAGTAAAGACAAGCCTCTCAATTACCAGAATTAAGTATTGATATCTGCAGTCCCAGAAAAAAACCCTAGATGAAACTAAACCCTAGGTTCGACACAAACACGGAATTAAGTACTATAAAGGTAAATTCGCAGTCCTAGAAAAGCTTTGGAGGAAATTAAATAAAGTACTAGCTGTGGCAGATGCCTTCACAAATGTTAATACTCACCAGCAGCCGAAACACACACACACTTACCTCTAAAGAGGCGAGAAGTTTGTAGAGTATTGGCCTCAATACTCTATTCTGCAGATGTACACACATGATACACAGCACTCTGCAGGTAGTACACTGGCAATCGTGTGGACTCTAGTTGAGCAGCAGTAGCGAGATCCGTTTCGCTTAGACACCCAGGAACAATTGAGTGTGTGGGTAATGGGAGGGGGTATTTATACCCTTTTCTCAAACAAGGGTGAGCATCTTAGAGCAGCTGCGGCAGTGGCTGGGGTGCGCCCCTTCTAGTGCGATACGACAAGCATATGTGCTCCATCATGTAATGTTTTTACAAAGACATATCATTGCAGTAGTGTACTGTTTTTTTTGTAATGCTTTTAATATACTAGCACATTTTAGTATGGGCTGTGTGCGTATGTGATAACCAACAGAAATAAGACAACTAAGAATTTCATGATATATATATTATAGAAATTTTTTTACATTAAGATATTCATTTACTCGATAATCATGACCAATACATACAGTACACACTTGTCAATCATGACCATTACACACACACACACATTACACACAAGAGAATGTACACACATCAAGATAGCAGTTAAATATATATACAATTCAATTTTTTTTTTGAAAGCAGAGTAGTAGTTGCTGCATACATCAAGATAGCAAATACAATTAAAACAGTTTTTTTTTCACTAAACTTTTTACAAGCTGAGTAGCTACAGTAATTAAAACATTTTTTTTAAATATACCAATGACTTTAAACACTATACCAATTAAATATATATACAACTAAAACATTTTTTTTGGCACTATACTTTGCAAGCTCAGTACTTGTAGCATGCAATAAGATGCCAATAAAAACATTTACACACACTAAACCTTTGCAATCAGAGTAGTGAATAGATGCAGCAGTAATGTATTTCTATCAGCAATGGATAATTTGCTCACGTTCTGAAGCGATGTATTCGCACAATTCAGACTTTTTTTGACCGGCAACATCTTCTTACAAGATGTTCTGTGATGAGGCAGTGTTCTGCGACGCAAAGTCGAGGACTTGGCGCCGGCGGCAGGCTTCTCACGTCTGGCGGCAGCGGCTGTAGACTTCTTGCGTTTGACATTGACAGGCAGCTGGACATCCTCCTTAGTAATGTAAATCATTGCAGCAGCAGGTTCAGCCAAAGGTTCTTGCGGAATGCAAACTCTTATTGCATATTGCAATAAATCTTGAGTTATAACTTCGTCTGGACTTCGGCAGACCTTCTTGCGTTTGACATCGGCAGGCAGCTGGATGTCCTCCTTACTAATGGCAATCACAGCAGATTTGGCGGGCAGCACCAAAGGTTCTTGCGGAAGGTAAACTCTTATTGCATCTTGCAATAAAGCGTGAGTTATAACTTCATCCGGCCCACATGGCAGGGGAGTGTCTGTTCGATATAGTTAACGACACATCTTCACAGAATATTGCATTCGACTATCTGCTGGCATTGCTTGTACATCGATGTTGAGTTGTGCACAAGCAACCAATGTGCTATACCATCGCACTGCTCGCTGTATGTTCTTGACTCGCCATCACAGACATAGGTTGTACAGTTGTTGCAATGCGTCACACTGCTGTAGACCGTCTCTGGGCGAAATTGCACATTCATCTTGAGCTCACTGGTGTTGACTGGCGGGGGAGACACAGATTATATAGCAGCCATACGCCTCCGACATGACGTCAGTGGTTCTTGAAAATTAATAGTCGTATACAGGCATAAATGTCGTACATTATCTTACAACATTAACACTTGCTATGACATATTATTTCACCCTCTGCCTTCGTACTGCTGGCGATATCTGCTCCTTCGTCACCCATGTTCTTGTTGTAACTGGTTTTACTAACCTTCACTTATAGTTTTCAATTGAAGATGCAACAAACCATAGCAGCACAGGGTAGAATGTATGTGGTACCGCATTATTCCCGCGTGATCGTATGTATGTGGCCTGTTCATTCTTCGGTCCAGCGGTAAGTTGCTCCAGTATCAACTTCTCGCAAGGTAAATTTCACCTCCTTGTTCTCGGTGCGTAGTTCTGTAATGTCTTCACATTCCGTACATACTGCGAGAATACGTCCATTTTCAGGTAGCTGACTCTGGGGTTGGAGATTGTAGACGGGGCACTGATCGAACTTGTAGCAGTGCCTCTCTTCATGTAGGTTGTATGACTTTCGCCGGTGCAGCACTCAGTCCAGCGGGTAATTACACTGTCAGTGTTGTCACTGCAAAGTTCATACACAATTGCGCGAGTAAACCTTACCTGACATATATGTACTCTTCGCATGATTTCATAGTACTGAGTGAACAAGGCAGCTTCATTCCAGGTCTTAGGTGATATACGCCACACGACATTACATTACACGATATCGAGCGAAAACTACCCTCATTGACACGAAAGGCCCAGTGTTCAAGTCTATTAGATGATTCTACCTGAGACGGTTGGCCAGGCGGTTTTAAATGTACACGCCTGTATCCTACAGTAATGTCGCCCTCATATGTGACTAGCAGGTTGAAATTACACATTATATAAGCCATTTACGAAAATTTTACGACATGCATTGATCTCCCAATGGTACTAAACTTGATGCCACAATAGCTGAATCGTACAGTTGTAGCATTAAGCTTGACCAAGTCGTCATCTGATATGGGTTGGGCATAGCATGTAGGCAGCCAGACATGCATCTTATTGTCTAAAATACATGTTACACATTTACCATATACCGACTCTGTGCGGTGAAAATCTGATGCCATGTATATCTTGCCGATGACGAGCTCTGACAGTGGTATATATCGAACAGGCCCGTTCAGCTTGGCGACTAGACCTTCCATGATGAGCTGTGCATCAGTACTAAAGTTCTTTGCCCCGATAGATGGGCTATTTATAATGGCTGCTGGTGGTGGCTTTTTTGTTTTACCTTCGGTATAGTGCGACAATTGCCATAACTTAATCAACAACACATTAAGACAAGAGCATACAAGGTTACGCATGCACGTGTCACATTCATGTTCTAATAGGCCCGTATATTTCTCTCTCAACCTTCTAAATGACGGACATCCACACTCGGTTTGTAGATCGCAGATTTTAGTGGCGGTGTTGCAATAATTGCTTAAATGACGCTTCTGCTCTGGCCAGGCCACAAAGACTGTGCCATTCTTACTTAGCGCTGCGACAAGTACATTGTGTGCTTCCTCGTATTTCAAATCGCCCTCACCCCAATTGATGCCGTGGTAATGTTTTTCCAGCCAAATGTTCGTTACTTTGCTTTTCACTTCCAGCTCATGCAATGGACACGGCGGTCTGAATGTATACGTCTCTATGCGGTCATCATCATCATATGCTATCAAATACATTTAATAATAAAACCCTGCTGCGAGACGAATCCCTGAATGTTTGCATACATTATGACGTTTGCTCTGTAGCGCACGGGAGAGAATGTACTATAGTTGTAATCTACATCAGTATTTTAATTACTCTGTCGCGCACAATATATGTGACCAGTCGATCGTGCTGTATTAAGGCATAGGCCTGGGTGAATGCAGGAAAATTTTCAGCGGCAGTTAATTCAATTCCATCAGTCTACAACGCTGTATTTTAAACGGTCATCTTTATTGCTAACATCAAACACAAGAAGCGGGGCTCTGTGCATGTACTTGTTCGGCTCTAGAATGGGAGCTTGTGTTTGGCCATAGTACGAACGCTGGAAATCTGTGTACATTTGGTAGGGCACCATATACAAGCCGTTCGCGTAATCAATATTTAAATCACCATAGAGGTACGCTTTAGTATTTAGGAAAACCTTAACGTTTTTAATATTTACGTTGTCGAATGTCGAACAGTCCTTATTAATTAAGTTTCGTTTACCGGCCTGAAACACTACAATTATATACCTCGGTTTCTCACTTGTAAAACACGTTTTCATGTTCCAACTTACACTTACAGAGCTCGGAACGTTAGGATAAGTTTCTAAACTCCAAGTACAAAACACCATATCTACATTCCTGCCTTTTTCTGCATATTTCAATAATTTTACGTGTTCTGTCATGTTCACTTGTACATGCGGCAGTAACCAGTCAATAGAAAGTATTGCAAGTGTAGCTGCTTCTGCGCTAGTGTCTTGGAGTGGATTAAATTGAGAGTTGGCCATTTGCATAACTATCTCCTGCTTGGAATTAATTATTATGTGCCTATAGTCTTCAGCGAAGCCTAACAGCATAGCGAGGGGAATACACACTTCAAATTTCCTATTAGCATAGACAGGAACCTTAAAATCATCCTCGATTCCCCAACCAGCCATTTTGGCAGCCGGTAGTTGGTTACGCGTTAATGAAAGGTAATTCTTTATCGTTGCCATGATTCCAACATCGTGAGTGGCATCTACTTTACACCCATTCAATTCATAGGAGATTCTATTAATCATGTGAAGTATACCATTTGTAATGATTTTAGTTGTTGTTGGATGTGCATTACCCGCCCTTGTCAGCATCCCTCTAAAGTACAAATAAGAATTACATGGCGCCGTGTATATATCTTGGTTTTGTACGTGAATTCGCACTTCGGACGATGCCATGTACGGCCCTGGCAGGTAGGGCGAACAAGTGTGTATTTCCGCCTTGGTAATTGCGTTTTCGTATCCTACCAGCTCGCTTACGGTTATTATTTCCACGTACATACTTACTCTTGACCATTAAACCTAATTGTGTAAGAAACCAACGTTTTCAGATATTAGCGGACTGCATGCCTGCCTCGTACTGACTTTAGGTGTGGTGCAATACACCCCTTTATTCACTTCAATATACTTCATTTTCAGCCCCATCTTTCTGCAAATGTAAACACAGTGTTACTTCCTCGCCTCGAAAATTAATCAAACTACTTTTTTGGTCTACTATGGAAACAATTACTTCCTGTACGGTCTCAATCGCGACCGGGACATATATAGGTGTTGTTGGCACACTCACGAGTTTAAATCTGGTTTACTGTTGAGATACGAACAGCTAACTAAATTACACTTTAATCTGTTTACGTTAATGGGAAAAATGTTTACAGGCAAGGTAAATACTTGGGTTTTATTTGCCACATATTTCATATTTTAAAATTCCAGCATGGCAGCGAGAGTATCGCTTTTAGAGAAGTCTACCTGAACACTATGCTTATTCTTGCTGTGTAGAGTAATAGAAATTCCACCCAGTACTAAAGTCATGTCTGGTTCAACCTGCTGTTTAAGATAATCAGACATATCATCAATCTCGTATGNTTAGCGGACTGCATGCCTGCCTCGTACTGACTTTAGGTGTGGTGCAATACACCCCTTTATTCACTTCAATATACTTCATTTTCAGCCCCATCTTTCTGCAAATGTAAACACAGTGTTACTTCCTCGCCTCGAAAATTAATCAAACTACTTTTTTGGTCTACTATGGAAACAATTACTTCCTGTACGGTCTCAATCGCGACCGGGACATATATAGGTGTTGTTGGCACACTCACGAGTTTAAATCTGGTTTACTGTTGAGATACGAACAGCTAACTAAATTACACTTTAATCTGTTTACGTTAATGGGAAAAATGTTTACAGGCAAGGTAAATACTTGGGTTTTATTTGCCACATATTTCATATTTTAAAATTCCAGCATGGCAGCGAGAGTATCGCTTTTCGAGAAGTCTACCTGAACACTATGCTTATTCTTGCTGTGTAGAGTAATAGAAATTCCACCCAGTACTAAAGTCATGTCTGGTTCAACCTGCTGTTTAAGATAATCAGACATATCATCAATCTCGTACGATCCAGTAGGAATTCGTACTTCACCCCTTTTACCGTCTGCCTTAACATATCGAAACATGCAATTATAACCCTCAATGTTAGGTACTGAAAAATATGTTTGAAAATATATCACGGCAATAGACCACTCTCCTGCCAGGCTTAGTGGCGGAAAATGCACTGACCATAATTCCGACGAATTGCCTGTCACAATCAAGGCGGTAGACATGACTGATGCCTTAGTAGTATTGTGTAGATGTTAAATAACATAGGCATAAATGGCCGAAATTCTAGTCCTGCACTCGCTGTTCTCTCTCGTGGTTATAATAAATTCTACTGCCTTTAAAATTTTTTTTTTAGATCTGGGGGAGCCCTTAAGTTCGAAGCTGTCGAAATATTAAACTCTGTTCCCGTCTTTCCTATAAGCAGTCCAGTGTGTGCCTGACCCCGAACTCGTATCTAAATCCACTATGCCACATTCTGATTTTTTCGGCTGCTGTGGAAGTGTATCTCGCATAAACACTCCACGAAAATTATATTATTTTTAATTTTCGCGAAAATTTACACAAATCAATGTTTGTCAGCGGCCGGTCGGGCAGCTCCCTTTAGGACTTCCGCCGCCGCCGACATATGCGCCTGCCACCATAGCCACGATACGGCCGCAAGAATAGACCTTTTCCGGTGTTTTTTTTTGCGTTGGCTAGAATTTTCATCTGGTTATTATGCCGGAATTGTTCTACTAATTGTTTATTTCTATCTTTAGCACTTTTCACAGCCTGCGCTATTCCGCTAGCACCGTCTATTAACGATCCCAAAAGTCCTATTGCAGGAAGCAAAAATGGAAGTAAACCTCCGAGATTAACATTTCTATGCCTGTTCTTCTTCTTAACCGTACAACGCCTAAATCTCATACCCATTCCGCGCTTAACTTTGGCTTTCATTATTTTTCCGACTGTCCACGCCGCCAATCGCTCGCCGAATTTCTGTTTGGAGTTTTAACTATTGTATTGGCCTTATTCGCAAGTATTGTGTCCGCTGCGTGTCTATCAGCCAAATTATTGCTCTCTGGGTACGAAATATTGTGAGCCTTACAGGCAGCGTCTAGTGTATTTACAGGCACGTCCCCACATTGGAGTCTGCACACTAATCACATTCCAAGATCGCAAAACTTGTAGCCTGGAATGTGGTCTTCGAATGGGAGCTTATTTATTAATTTTATCACAATACCAGTCTCTTTCTTGCCGATCCTCCTTACAAGGCTCATAATGTGACACTGGTTGTTGCCTTCATTAGTGTACCTGTTTTATAATGCCCTGTGAACATCCTGTATACCACAAGGGATCTTTCACTGCGAGAGGGAAGGCTAGCCAGCAGGTTCTTTCTCTCCTCGGGTCACAACCAATGGCGATGGCCATCGCGCTCGCAGCAGCACCCCATACTATCAGAGGCCTTCGAATCGCCCCTCATGGTGAGTGGCGGCTGCGAGCGCCATTCGTAACCCTCCGAGAGATCGCCCCTTTGTCTGATCAGCGCCAACCAAATTAAGCCCTTTTCTGCAGGTTTTTTTTATCAGAGATCACCTAAAGGTATCCAGGAGTTGAAGCTACTATCAAAACCTAGCCATTTGACGTAAACCATTTTATTCTTAGTATGAAGTAATTTCTCAACTAAATAAGTGTGTGGATATTTAGTAGGCATCATTTCCTGCTCGTAAAAAGAACCTTTTATCTGCTCACCATTTAAATCTTCTAGTTCATATGTTCGCGGATTGTAATTCTGGTTCTTTGCAACACAGACTATCTCCAGAGTCCAATTAGGACAGTAACTTTTAGAGAAAACATTTTTAAGATGTGAAATGCGCACATAATCGCTTACTTTAGCTTTCTGCGTACTTGAATCTAGATATGTTTTATTCCTAAACACTCTTGATATCAGCGAATTGTCTTTTACATCCACAGGACGCATACAAATTGTTATATGTTTCCTAGTATTGTAATTATTAATTAATCGGGGTAGAATATCCTGCCAAGTATAAATTCCTCGAGCTCAAAATTCGCGCCACGTATGATTTTTCAGAATTATATTGAAACATTCAACAATAGAACCTTTTTTCGCCTAATATACTATAATGATTAATATTTTTCTGTTGCATTAGTGCTTGGAATGGTTTATTATAGAATTCCTTACCTAAGTTCGTTTGTAAATGTTGTGGTGCGCCCTTATCGGCCAACACTACAGTCATAGTCTTGGCTACATATTTTCCCGTTTGCCATCTGACAGGTATGGCCCATGCGAATTTACTGTAACAGTCAATAACTGTTAACATGTACCGGAAACCTTTATTTACAGAAGCATAAGGTATCATTTNCTGTAACAGTCAATAACTGTTAACATGTACCGGAAACCTTTATTTACAGAAGCATAAGGTATCATTTCAACCAAAGCTGCCTGATACAGGTCACGAATTCCAAACAGTTGTACTTGTCTTGTACTAAAACTTTTCTGCGATGGTTTGTGTATTTCAGTGGCTATTGTCGCACGAGACATTATTCTTTCAGTATATATATGTAACCCCCTTCACACAGTTCTTCTACAATATTCATGACCTCATGGGTGTGTGAATTATTTCCTGCCTGCTGGGATGCGAAGAGAAGCCATAGGCGTGCGATCAATTCATTGACATCGTCCCAATAAACAAATTCGGACTGATGGAGGTTATCAACTTTCAACCCCGAGNGCGTGCGATCAATTCATTGACATCGTCCCAATAAACAAATTCGGACTGATGGAGGTTATCAACTTTCAACCCCGAGCCGCTAGCTAAGCCGAAGTCCGGAAACAGTTCGGATACAATGTCGAATTTAGGGCGTGTTTCGTCTTTATATGTGTTGGCATTTATATTGTTATCAGTTAAGTGTGCACTTTTAATATGCAACATTATTTATATTAAGTGCTTCACGCGAGAATTCCCCTGGTCTGCGCTTAAATAATAGTTTGTACANTAATATGCAACATTATTTATATTAAGTGCTTCACGCGAGAATTCCCCTGGTCTGCGCTTAAATAATAGTTTGTACAAGCCGGGAGGAACGTGAATAAGTTTTTTATCGATCTGTACATAATCATTGTGTAGGAAAAATATCTCTTTATTTCCCAGGAACAATTTTTTATTCCTTCTGTAAACACCATAAATGTTATCATTAAAATGTCGAGTGTATGTTGTAAGGTAATTATGAACAGTAGCAGAGCGAGAACTGGCCCTTTTTTTAGGTTTTGATTCATCCAACGAAACTTCGTCTGCTATTAGCTTTAATTCGGGTTCAGTCTTCACATCAGGGAGAATATGTTTTATTCTTTAGCGTGTCCAGTCGAGAAATGATTGGCCGAAATGAATGTTCCAATACTGCGTCCCTTTCGATACATGCTCGCTTCGCTTGCAAATACTTCCCTCACACTCTTGTGATGACGCGAGTCATGTCCTCAGCTGCAGCTGACATAATACTGACATTATTAGCATAATGTGTACTTTATATTAAATAAATGTCATGTGTGCAATTGCATTGACAATTTTATCTTAGAAAGTATTGAGTTGTTTAAGAATTGCAGAACGTATGTGCCCACAATGCATCCATTTCTCATCGTCAGTATGAATATAATTTAAATTGTGGATAATTCTGTGCGGTATTAGTTCCTCAATATCCAACTTGTGACTAATCAAACTACGGTTATGACTGTCTAGTTCTTCAAGAATGCTCGTAACTTGTTTATTGGTCATTCCCTCAAATATAGTGCTAAGTTTATTCTCCAAGCCAGCTATNCTTCAAGAATGCTCGTAACTTGTTTATTGGTCATTCCCTCAAATATAGTGCTAAGTTTATTCTCCAAGCCAGCTATGCTCCCCTGCTACATATGTAGCACAGCAAGACTTTTGCCGAGCGTATTAACTTGTTCGGAAAGTTTCGTGGAGATATTTGCAAAACCCTTACCCAAAGTTTGTTCGAGCGCTGTTTGAACTGCAGTGAGCTTGGCATTCATATCAGCCAGCTTGGCAGCACTTTCGTTCGCTATGCGTAAATTATCATTCAATGTTGACGCGAATGTTGTAAGTGATCTGTAATCGACATGGTCGTCTANCTTCAAGAATGCTCGTAACTTGTTTATTGGTCATTCCCTCAAATATAGTGCTAAGTTTATTCTCCAAGCCAGCTACGCTCCCCTGCTACATATGTAGCACAGCAAGACTTTTGCCGAGCGTATTAACTTGTTCGGAAAGTTTCGTGGAGATATTTGCAAAACCCTTACCCAAAGTTTGTTCGAGCGCTGTTTGAACTGCAGTGAGCTTGGCATTCATATCAGCCAGCTTGGCAGCACTCTCGTTCGCTATGCGTAAATTATCATTCAATGTTGACGCGAATGTTGTAAGTGATCTGTAATCGACATGGTCGTCTAGATTGGTAAGTTGTGCTTCCACTGCGGGCAGTTTACTTGCCACTATGCTTCGCATGTTATTTGATAAAGTCTGAAAATGTTTCGTCATAGTAACAGCCAACATACTAATGGCACTGAGGTTCGATTCTACCATAGTGGTTAATCTGTCCAGAGCAGTCTTGTCATTAATGTGGCTGGCGAGTTTAGCGCTGAGACCATCCATTTGAGCTCCCACATCGGTAATTATTTTCTCCATGGCTGACACTGTACTGCTAACTTCATCGATTTTTTTTCACTTTATGGGTTACTTTGTCGAGTTTCGCATCCAGCTTGGTAAAGAGTGCATTTGTGTTGGCGAACATACGGCCCTCCATGGCTACTAAATTCGATTCAATTTTTTTGGGGTGCTCTCTGACTTGAAGTAAGTGTCTAGCAATGCTGTGCGGCCCGCTAGCACTCCAGCACCGATCTGCTCTCCCATATTAGCGATTTTATTCTCCAGAGCAGATATTCTACCTCCTAATGCATTTAGTTTCATAAGTTCTTCAAATATTTTGTGTAGTTGGGCCTCCATTTTGGTAGACAGCATGTTCGTGTTACCAGGCAGTATGCCTTCCACTGCCTCGAGTATGTCTCCGCTAGTAATGGCCGTGATGTGTGATACATTTTCAATTAATGATCCGAGGCAGACATCCATGTACACAATAAATATATATATATGTATCGTAAAGTCTGTTTTCCACCGTAGTGAGTTTCCCGCCCAACACAGACAATTTCTTAACATCACCAGACAATGTGCCTAATTCGTGCATGATACCTGTGTGTACTTTGATAGCTATTAGCTCTCCAATACTGCCCAGCGCTGTCTCTAGAGCATTAATTTGAGTCATACCTGTCACTAATGTGCGTAAATGCGTCTCAATACTTGTTTGCAGTGCTAGTACCGGCCACAGCACATCAGATGTAACACTTCACACAAAGGTTACGTTAAAAGCTTCCGCGACATGCCTGGGAATACCAACGTTCTTGGCTCGCTTCCCTCAGAAACTGCAATTCCCATCGTTGGTGTACATTATGCAGCTTTGCGGTGCACGTTTCAGGCCACTATGCTCAAATTTGGATACAGAGTAACTCATGCTTCACTGAATGCTAATAATAAACTGATCGAATGCTTTGTGGTACCTTCCTTTATCAATTGGAAAATCTTTCGCAATTACTAGGAAACTGTAAACATCTCTCCAGCAATGCGCACACATTTATTTAAATCTGTCAAATAGCATATCACTATTTACATGGTCCGAGTATATGTGATGTAAATTCATGTCGTCCGTACGAAATATGGCCAGGAAATTGGCATTGTCATGTAAAAGCTGCTTCGGCATACACAAGTATATTTGACACAGATATACGACATCAACTGCCATATGCGGCCCCATACTGAAATATAGCTGTATATTTGTTTGTTTTTCGCACATCACATTGTCAAAAATAAACACAGAGTTCTGTAATGCTTTGTCTGGCTTTATAACTGATTCATTTTCACTAAAGGGGAAATATTTCAGTCCGGCAACCCCTTGCAGAATTTTTGCTAGACGCAAATACTTAGGCTGTTGGAGTGATTTTGAATAAAGGTACACGTTTTCGAACCGGAGGCTATTTTCTGCTTCTAACAAACTCAGGAGGGTGCAAGTCTTACCAGAATTTTAATGACTGCATATAATTGCGCGAACTGTTGCCCGGAAATAATTTTCCGTGCCTCGATTTAAATGCGCCAGTTTCCACTGCATTGTCAATGTTACTAATACATACTGGTAGCCTAGTTTCCTGTGTGACAACTTCCATTATACTGCTATGCAAATCTGTAATTCTAGATTATTTATAAGTTATACTTTTTTGGCGAAAGTACAATAGGTCTGTGGTGTACGGTTATTTTTGTAACGTACAGGGGATTCCTCGTTTTACCAGTATCTGACTGGCTTTGCCGGACGTGTAAGTTAGAAATGATGGGGGAATTTATTTCAATATATCGCCCCAGCGTTTGCCCTTAATTTTGTTTTAACGCTTTCTGAGGGGTTGCATTCTGCATACCCTTGGTTCTTATATTGTCTTAAATGTCTCTGTCCTGCACCCTCCCCAAAGACTAGCACAGCTGCAGGTTTTGGAGACGTCCGTAAATTAAAGCAAATTAAATCAATTACTGTGTGATGATGACTCAGGCTCTAGGTCACGTCTTTGGCGAGCGAAGCGACCTGTAAATTACCGTAATTGGCATCAATTACCGCATGCTGATCACTCAAGACGTTGCAGCTGCAGGTTTTTGTGGCGGCATCGCGTAAATTACAATCAATTTTGACGCACATCAGTGACTTAAACATTATAATTCGTCTTTAACAGTGTTCTTAAATGCCACTGACGATGACTCAGAAGTTAAGGCATATGGCTGCCGACACATCAATCATAATTCGTCTGTAACGGCGTTCTTAAATTGATATCAATTACCGCATGGTGATGATGGCTCAAGACGTTGCGGTGTAAACACGTGTCAACACATTCATCATAATTTGTTTTTTAATGGTATCTGACCATCTTTGTAACATCAGAAGGTCCCTAATGGCTGCCCCTCCTATAATTAAGCCCAAATTACTTCCTATAATCTGTTATGTTTTGTCCTCAGAGGGGAACGCCGGCATAATTTGGGTGTAGATTGCAGGCGCATATATATGCCACTCGCATTGGCTTGTATTTAGATTTGCGTTCTCGGGGAAGATGCTGTTCGAACTGACACTGTTGGAGACTATTTTCGTGTGTTATGTCTACCATCGTCAATATGTCTGACGTTGAGGTGATCATTACTCCGCTTACGTCTCCGGCTACTAAACATATGCGTTCGCCTTCCCCTGTAAAGGCAGCCGAGAAGATTGCAATTAAGAACGCCATTATGTTACATTTTTTCAGCATTATTTCGCCTACATACACGGTACTAGGTATTGTCCCGTGGGAGTGTCTAGACCTACTGGCGACACGTGTTCACACAACCGCGATAGCCGTGCGAGAGGACATTACAGACATTGTTTCTTTTCTGCATAAGTATATTGTGCAAACATAAAAAAATGTGACTTGGGGGAATTGGATGCAGGCCTTGGAGTTACTAGCATCGTCCGCAATATTACCCCTTACTTCTACTAAAGAGCGGTTGGTCAGCTACTTCCACGAATGTGTCAAAGTCAACTTTGTACATCTGAATGAAGCATCCACTGTCATCACCAACGGCAGCGCCGCTGCGGAGAAGCTGCTACCCTCCTACACCTCGTTCGCCGATACCAAGAACTTCACTGTAGCAAATGGGTCCTCATCCACCATCGATCATGTGAGTTGTCAACATATGATTTCAAACAGGCATTTCCAAACTTACTCAATGAAGCAAGCAACATTTCTGGCAGTATTACAGATTACAGATAGTTCATTTCTTTTCGGAGCGGCGGTCGTCAATACAAATGTACGTACCCGCCAGACGTAACTCAGCCATCTATGCTGCAAATGAAATTGTTTCCTATTGCCAAAATTCGGACCGTCGAAGACTGCGATCGATATACATCTATCCCGGCTCCTTCACAAAGTCATCGAAATGGTGAATTTGAAGATAAAGGCAGGTGTGATGTGTGACGAGGTTCCTTAGAAAATTGCATGTATTCATTCTACATCACATTTTTTTTACTGTAGTTAATAAAATGTAACCCGTGACGAGGTTCATTAGAAAAAAGTTTTTTTACTCTTGAAATGTGATTCATTAAAATCAGATTACTTACTGCGAAATACAATGTGTGTGTACGTATTGCGTTTAATAAAAGGCGTAAATAAGCCTGTTTCATGCTTTTTATTTCTTTTTATTAAAAAAATCATTTTTTCTCTTAAATACTTATTTACTGTTTGTGTTGAGTTCAATTGAATACCTGGGCTGAGATAATTGCAAGTGTTTAATTTGGAATATTCATCATCATCTACCACACCTAAGAAACTAACCAAAACAACAACATATACACATATTATTTTGGGGTGTTTTGATACTTTCAATTAATTTTATATACCAATAATTATGCTGCTTTATCAAATACTTTTTAAAATCACTTCAATGTGCACAGCCTCGCACGATTTAATGGGTAGAGGAGTGGTGGTGGTGGTGCTGCCAACATGGCTGCCGCTATGGAGGAGGGGTAACGACGAAGAGACAGGGGTGACACAGCATCCAATATGGGTGCCGATAATTTTTAAAAAATTTGACTTTTTTCATAACTTTTTACATATGTTTTTTCATTTACTGGCTGGCAAAATGGCTGTAGTTGAAAACAAATTCTACTGACTGCAAACATGGCCATCAGTAACTAAATATACTAACTGCAAACATGGCTGCCGACATGGCCGCTGCTGCTGAGGTGGTGGTGCCAACATGGCTGCCGCCCAATTCTATGGAGGGGGTCACGACGAAGATACAGGGGTGGCACCATCCAATATGGCTGCCAATAATTTTAAAAAATTACACTTTTTTTACATAACTATTATAATTTATTGGCTGTCAAAATGGCCGCCATGTCATTGCACGTTCTAGACACCATCCAATATGGCCACCGATAATTTAAAAAACTTTTTAAATAAATGTTTTACTTTAGTTTTTACATAACTTTTTAATTAACTGGCTGGCAAAATGGCCACAATGTCATTGCATGTTCTAGACACCATCCAATATGGACGCCAATAATTTTTAAAAAATTTTAAATACATTTTTCATATATGTTTTTACATAACTTTTTTAATAACTGGGTGGCAAATTGGCCACCATGGGCTGGTATGTTATAGAATTTACTGACTGCAAACATGGCCGCTAACATGGCCGCCAACATGGCCGCCGACATGGCCTACCTCCTTCAAATACATTCCTCCTGCTCTTCAATTCCTCATCTTGTGTGTCCCTGTATCCCTGTTAAGAACCTGCATTAGAATGCTCCATTTCCTACTACTTTGCACGTCTGTCACGTTTAATGATTCTCGTCAGTCGTTTGTCCCATTCGTTCACGATCTTTTTCCGGCTCAGCGATATCGAAGATTTGATGTTTTATCGGATTCCCGATATTCACGGTACACTCGTGAAATGGTCATATGCGAAAATCCAAATTTTATCTCTACCTCGGTGATGCTATGTCCCATCTCTCGTGCGCTGACTATAACACCACGTTAAAACTCACTTAAATCTTGTTAATCTGCCAGTGTAGCAGCAGTAACCCATCTAACAACTTTGCCAGACACCTGTTGTCTTATATAGGCACTGCCGACTGCATCGCATTACTCAGATTGGTACCGTACCTCTGTTATTTGCATACGCACGCCTATACCAGCTTTTTTGGCTCTCCAGTGTATAACATATCAGGGAACAGTGCGTGCAGGAATAAGGACCGCGTTAATTACAGAAATCATGTATTGGAAAGAGAGAGTGATTGTCCATTTCACTGCACACTGCAATCTAAGAGTGATACACTCTAAAGCGTGCACCGCAGGTGACTGGCATCTTGCATTCGTTGACATCTGCTTAAGTGCACCACAGATGTTCACCATGTTTGTTTCTCCAGCCGTCTGCTAGAGCGCACCGCTGTCGTCTGCTAGGAGGCGTGGAGGTTCTCGCTATCTTTGTTTCCCCTGTTGCCTGACAGGATACGCTAACGGCATCTGCATTGCCGATGGTTGTCACCAGGAGCACCGGTGTCGATGTATATGGTCGAATTCCGATGTGCAGCAGGCAGGAAACTCACCTATGCATGCAGTACTCGGTTAAGCTTCGATCCAACCACCAATGACGGTTGCAGCTCGTCAGTTCCGAAAACACAGGGAAGCTACAATGATGTGGTTCGGCAGTGAGGGCTGAATGTTGCAATAAATAGCATTAGCCTTTACATGATGGCCGGACGAACTGTATGCAACATATAGAAATCACCCCGTAAATGAAAAATAATTCACTTGGCCACACTCACAATAGCAGGAACCATCATCTTGACCTCGTATGTCATGCGACCTTGACCTTGACCTTTGGTCACTATCTGGAACGACATCTATCTCTAAAAACCCAAAATTATATAATTATATAATTCACAACATAAATAATAAATTACCAACATATACCCAATTGCACTGTGAACACAACGTCGTATCGGGCCTCTAATAAAAAAAATGTACCTGCTATTTCCACAATCCATAATAGTGATATCAGTGTGGCTATTGCATTGAAAACTTAAGTAATTTAAAGTTGGAATGCTCAACATAAAAATAGCATATGTTCACAAGGACCAACTTCAAAAAATTCTGCAATATGTCGAAAGTGGTAGATTATTTAATAGTGGTGTTAATTTGAAGATGCATTACACAACTTGTAACGATTGTGTTCCTTTGTGTGTAACTAATAATCATACATTTTAACAAATGCTCATGCAAGAGATCACACTGCTAAACATTTATGAACAGATATAAAATAAATGCAAAGGAAATTATTTATAAACACTTACCAACCGACGTATATTGCGCGAGCATCGAACCGTATACAATATATTAGGCCTAAAATGAATTACCACTGCGAAGTGTGAGAGCGATAAGGTCAACACTGATATGCACTGATGCAAGAAGATATAAAAGGAAATTAGTTATAATTATCTACCAACCAAGGTGTATTGCACAAGCATCGAGGACTGTACATCGCATTAGTTGATGCTAGACAAGACTATGCAGCTGAAAACTGAAGAGGTTTCCCTGGTTAGGACTGCAGAATAGCAAACGAATTTCCCCACGATGTTTAACAAGGACACATTCCCTCCCATCCGAGCTATGCTACATTACAGAGGCACACGAATTATACTACCAACCAATGCATAATGTGTGATCATCGAGCGTCGTTCATCGCATCATGCTAAAATAAAATACTATGGCAAAGCCGATAAGCACAGGAGCGACATGGTCGACACTGCCAAACACTGATGCAAAGAGTTATAAAAAAATGTAAAGGAAAACAGTTATAAGCACTTACTAACCAGTGCATATTGCACAAACATCTAGCGCTTAACGTCACATTAGAAGATGCTAGACAACACCCGGTTTTCTTGGATAGTAGAATAGAAAAATAAACTATTACCTTACGATACAAATTGAAGGATATTGCCAAAAATTCAGATTACACCCAGCACTCACAACCCCGCAAAACTAGCAGATGATAGCGTCCACCCTGTAAGATATTGTGAGATAAACTAACATCTCGAGAATATGTTAGGCAGCCCAGTTGGTCAGCCGATGGCGCGGGTACCATGCAGGTCTCGCCAAGTCGAACAGATGGTACATTCACTAGTCAAGAGAGACACATCAGGGAACATTGTGACAGATGAGCCGAGTCAACCATGTACTTCCCTTTACAAGAGGAATTCAGATTTGGGTTTAAATATTACATAAATATACTTATTTTTAGGGATAAAAAAAAATTGAAAATGTTATATTTAACCAATAAAAAACATTTGAGCACTCTGAGGAAGTACATTTGCCCTGCTCGCAATGCAGGAACCGTTACATCATGCGAACTTATTTTAGATTGGCCACCATCTCAGATGCCGTTTAGCTTTGCGCCGGAGGGTAGGATTATCTTAAGAGTTGTCAGGGAGGGAAACAGACAAAATTCTCTTAATCATGCCATTTCCTTCGCCACACATTTGTTACTCCGCCTGCCAGATAAGTCGCAAAGCTGGACTAATATGGCAACAGTGTGTGCCATTTGCGCTGTACTGCAATGTAAGAGTGGGATGCGCTATAGCTGACGACAGCGAAGACAAGATGGTGGATGTTGACAAGATGGTGGTGGGTGATTGACATTGATGTATGTAGTTGGTATGTGTGTATTTGATGCGTACTAATTTGTAATATGTCCGATTAACTTTGTATGTGATTTGCTGTCTTTTTACATGCTTAAATGTGGCTGATTATAAGAATTAAGCAATATCCTAAGGCGAGGTATGGTGTAGGGTACCAGAGTTCGAGACTCAAAATAATAAGAAAAATAAAAATTCTCATTCCGACTTAGAAAAAATCTGGTACATTTTTTTCTGCAGTGATGGGGAAATGTTTTAGGACTGTATGATGGAGGTGAAACTAATGTTAGCGAGGGTTAAAATAAATGATTATCACAGAATTAATTTATACACTTTAACTTTATTTTTGCAGACTCGACAGCAAAAGAATTCATAACAATTGTTATATATTCAACGTATTCTTCATTCCAGCAAAGCCATTACAATGTCTGTTTTTGTAGGCCAACTCCTGATGTGAGTATTCAAGCTACAGTTATTCACAAATAACACACACAACAGTTATCACATGGGTAGTTCTTGTAGGCGATGGCCAATAGACTTGTTCTATCTTCATGGCGATTGACACTGGTGCTATTGGTGAATGTCTGGTCTCAATACTTGCACTCGCTTCCCGATGATTGAAAAACCTTGCATTTGCACTTCATGTTATATCCATTAAGTTATCATAGTAGGTAACCACCTCGTCGTAGTTATCACAGTTATAAGTCTTGTATAGTCGATGAGGAATGCACAGTTAATATATTCATTTTGTCTGACACTAGAGCTGTTAGTAAATGTCTTACTGCAATACTTGCACTCGCTTCCCGATGAAAGACCAACATTACCTTTGCACTTCTTGCTATGCCTATAAAGGCTATCACTGCGGACAAACACTGGGTTGCAGTTCTCGCTGCGGTAAGTCTTGTATGCAGGGCAGAATATGCAATTGCTACTTTCATATCTACGAGCATTACTGCTTTTACTAGAAGTATTCCAGCAGTAGTAACATTGTTTCTGTGATGCATGTAGAGAATTTCCAGTGTCCCTTGCTGTTGACGATGCAGTCAGTGTTACAGATGTTAAGTCTTCAACCATTTATTCCTTCTTCATATTGTAAGAGAGTACATGTCGCGGAAGATGTATGCGGTCGTAACGATTTGCTTTCCACCATGCTCGACAACAAAGTGGGAACCACTTTTACAGGTTGCTTGCTTATATACTATTCGCACTACATGCTGGTTCGCGTTGCCTGTCTTGGGTTGCCTCAGTAGATGACTGGTGGCTATGTGCTGCAAACAACAGCATGGCTACTGGACTGCAATATGTTGTCTTATCAGTTTTATCGAGGTCACACCTGCGAATTTGACCATTCGACCACTCATCTGCTTTAGATTCGTTTATCTTTCAGTGTTGAAGGTGCCTTGTTTTTTTTTGCGGCTTCTGCACTTTTCCGAGATGTCTTATAAAAGTACCTGGAATGTGGCATGACTGTAACAGTAGCACTACCTTGAAAACACTCTTGGCATGGGAGGCATCCAAGAATCTCTTCGTCCTGTTGCAGATAGACAGGAAGGTGTTTGTAAATGGCTTGTATTTCATGACTTGCATATTTCAAAAGGAATTCTTTCGGCAGGTAGCAAGCTCGTAAACTTTGTCGATTGGCTGCTAGGGTTTTTTAAGCTTTACATTTCTCTTGATAGCTGATAACATTTTCTAACCACTAGAACAGCATGCCATCATATTTACTATGTCTTCTTGATGAGAGAAATAAGTTCAAGAACATATGCATGGTGGTGCGAACTGCTTTTCTAGACCTAATAACTAGTAGGGTGGAGCATAAGTGATATACTCTACCAGTGCTAGTTCATTCGAATTTATATTTTGAAGAGACATGCTAATGTTAACAGTTTGATGTCATGTTTAAAGCATCTGACATAAAGCTTTAACTTCGGATTGTGCTACAGACAACTGACGCCTGTGGGGTTCGTCGGTTAGTCGATGAATTTGCTGTAATCATTACGGCTATCTTCTACGGCTTCGGTAACTCCAGAGTATTGTTCATATTTTTTATGTCATCGCGGCTGCTGTGTGTCGGCAAGCGGTATGCTGAGGTAGAACGAATGTTTTATTTTCGTGGGCTGGCGTTTTCCGACTTCTCTTTAGCAAATAATGGTCTTTGGGAACATCACACCTGTGTCTGTAAATGTATACTCGTTGAATGCTAGGCCAAATGTAGTGCCAACTCGTGTGACGAAGAACAAGAAATGTAAAAATTTAGATGATCTGTTGGTGAAGGACGAATCCAAGTCCACTTCACATTATTGTTACGTACACAAGTTTTCACAACTTGTTAATTCACAATTTTTTCTCATCGGCACAGAGTTCATTTCTGCAAACAGTGTTTTAAGCATTATACTAATTATCCATTGTTATCTTTTTCTGTATATCTTAATTCCTCTAGTAATGGGAAGTGCATATGAGACTCATCTGGCCTGACACCCTGGATACTGACGCATCTCTCTCGGCTAGTGTATGTGCCATCCCTTCGACTTGTCAAGACCTGCAAGGTGCCCATGCCATCGGCCGACCACCTGGGTTGTCATACATATTCTCGAGATGTTATTTGATCGCGCAATGTCGGACGGATCGTACGTGTTCCAGTGCTCGTGTTGTTAGTATTGGCGGTTCTCTGAATTTTATGGTATTTTTCGATATTTTGGCCAGGAAATTGTTTGTTATTGTGTTATACTAACCTGGGCTACCTGGCTTTGGTTTTCATCGTCTAATGCAGCGTACAGCACCCGATGCTTTTATAATATGCGATTGCGACGGTTGGTAAGTGCTTATAACTATTTTCTTTTTGCATTAGCGTAACAGTGTTGATAGTTGCTAGATAATGTGCATTCGAACACAGCATCATGACAGGGACACAGGGACCCCGAAACTTACCAAGGAAATGTCAAACATAATATGTTTGCATTCCACTTCGATGGTGGCCATCTTGGCAGATAGTGCCAAATTTACCAAAATTTGCCAAAATTCCAAAAAAATTCCAAAATTTTCCAAAAATTTCTTTTTTTCAAAATTAATTTTCAAAAAATTATTTTTTTTTACAAAAATTATTTTCAAAAAATATTAAAAATAACATTTTCGACAGTAGTCAATATTTAAAAAGTTAAAAAATTTGTTAAATATTACAAAAGTAAATTTTTTTTTCTTTACATTTCAAAAGTTAAAAAAAAATCTCAAACATTCCCTGGCGGCAATGTTTGTTTCTCCTGTGTCCATAAGACAATGCCCAGACATTAGTTGTGTCCTAACAGAGACACTTGTCATGACATACCCTCAGGTTATGGGACTTCACGCTTTTGCATTCACATGGGAAGGGTGCTGCTGTGACCCAATGGATAGATGACATGTTAAACGTCATTCTCTTACATTCCTTGGGTGCTGCGGTGATGCAATGGATAGAGCGTATGTTAAAACTTAATGTTCTTGCATTCACAGGGGAGGGCAGGAATGTCCCAAGAGAGATGCCCACCATGGGACTTTGCGAGATGTTAGTTTGAATGGGGGCCGCAGTGACATAGCGGATCGAGCATATGTAAAAACTTCATGCTCTTGCATTCCATTGCTAGGGGTGTGTTGCAGCGAAGCAGCAGATATATTACATGTCATGCTCTGGCATTCAATTTCAATGGGGGTGCCATGGTAGCGAAGTGGATAGAGCATGAATGTATAAAAAACTTTGTGCTCCTGCATTCACAGGGGAGGGCAGGCGTGTCCCAAAAGAGACACCTGCCACACCTCTATTGTATAGCCTCGCGCAGAGGGCTCTTTCAGCAACGCCCACCATGGGGGTGCCGCAGTAGAGTAGCAGAGAGAGCGCAAGTAAGAATCATGCCCTTGCATTCACAGGGGAGGGGGAAAGTTAAATTTCACGCTGTTGCATTCACAGGGGAGGGGCAGGCGTGTTCCAAGAGAGATGCCCGTAACACCTCTATGATATATATGCTGGAGCCTTGTGTTTTTAAATAATAGTAATAATTTGTATAGCCCCCTGGACCACCCCCCTGTCGAGAGAGAAAAATATATACTGTATATATACATATTTACCATCTCCATGAGCGATGGAAAGATATATATTATTATGAATATTTAATCATAGCCAGGCTATATGCTCAGTAAGTACGCAAAAAAAAGAAGCCATGCAGCATACTTACATACACATGTGCATGTGTCCACTGGCCAGACCAAAATGGGAGACCACATCACACACATCAGCCTATCTACCATTCCAAAATTGTAACTAAGTATGTGAGGATTGACACTTACCTGATGCTGCATTGTCCTCTAAATTACCATCGCCATGGCATAACCATATATATGGGTCCCGGGCTTTGAACTAGGCAGTACAATATTCCTATGACACTATCAATATATGTATATATTGATAACAACACTATTACATATAGTACACAGGCTGGTTGCAATACTGCAGACATGTTGAAAAGCGAGTGCTTTCGACAATGGGGAAAAAAAAGATATATAAAATTTATAGAAGAGCACTACAGTGTGATACCAACACAGTGCGAGGGTGGGACAAGAGATAGAAGGAATCACATGCGTGACAATTAGCAGTATGGCAGATAAAACACACACATACATGACAAAGTAAAATATATAAACTAGCATAGACGAAATAATAATAATAATAGGGACAATTGGAATTGACATATGAAGTAGTATGGTGGAAACCACCACACAGTAAAGTAGGGTGACAAGACAACAGAGAATAAAACAGTAGCCACACAATATGTAGGAAACAAACAAACGTACCAAGGTGATGAACATCTCGTTAGGACATCGTGACAATATATATCACCAGCATGAATATCTCGTGTGGATAGAGTTGTAGTCAAATAAGAGACAATATATATAAAGCAGTAGCATGAGATAAACAATAATGGACGACATACAAATGAACGTCAAGCTGAAGGTGTTGACAAACGTACACTTACATATATAAAAGATTAGCATCTTATACAGCATGTTGTGAAAACATAAATGTGGTATACCTGGCAAGGCGACAACGACTTTCATGAGCTCTATTATACCTCCGAGAAAAAGAAAACATGTACAGGGCATGCTGGTAACATGCCTGGCAAGGCAAGATGGTCGCTTGTATGCTCTCCAGCATGTTAACATCCAGTATACCTGACAAGGAGAAAATCGCAACTCTTGCATGAGCTACAGTACACTTAATCAGACTGCATTGGCCAATAAATATAAGTATACCTGGCAAGCCATCTGGTCTCGCAAAGGCTCCAGTATACTGCAGGAATAAGAAAACTAATCATTTACCTGACAATGCTAGGAACATACCTCTTGTACAAGCTACAGTATACTATCAGTCAGCATACCTGACAAGCCTGGAACACACTTGCATGTGATACAGTATGCTTATCGAGATATATAAATATGGCTACCAAAACCCTTAGCAATATACCTGACAAGCGAAACACAAAGACACTTGTAAGAGCTACAGTACACGCTGGGAGAAACAAAACACTCTCTCCGACTACAGACATACGTATGTAGGCCTGACCCAGAGCTGTTTTTTCTTTTTAGGTCTGATAAACATAGGGGATGGCATTAATGGCATCATCCAGGACTTTTTGTTTGTCGTCCATCGACGAAAGCGCTAGTTTGTTCGCGCGCTCGGTGTAAACTTCGTGGTGGTATGAGCTAATACTACCGACCTGTACTCTCATGCTGCGCTGGGCCAAAAAGATGCGAAGATAATCGTCAAACATTATCGTGTTTTCAACTACGCACCTCTGTATCCCCTTCGCATGTTTCACTACCGTATTCTGGCAACAGAATGCATACATCTTCGCCCGCAACCTGAATAACTCAACCATATTGTTACCTCCGCACTCATCCTTAAACTTCCCAATCACCTTGATGTTGAATGGAGAATAGCAGGAATGAGTGGGAGGGTAGCCGCTGGTGTCGAACTCCGACATGAGCACTGGGTCAGAGGCGAGGTCGCTGTAACAGTCAGCACAGTCGATTTCCAATATATAGGAATCGGTGTCCATGTAGGAAAGACCGACACTGCTCCCATACCGTGCTCACATGATGTCATAGTAAAATCGATATATGAGTGTTTTTGACAGGTCAAGTATGCAAACCCAGCAAACCCAGTATATGGTCTTGTCAAATGTTATGCTCTCTTGGCATAATTTGACCAGGGACAACGATTCACCGTATATCGTTCTGTATTTCAATGCAGGCTTTGCAATTAATTTATTTGCCCGAACTTCCCTACACACAAGTTCCATATGCTGTTGTTTACATTTATTTTCCATAAGTTTGCCATATGTTGCGTTATTAATCAATTTAATAAAGTCTTTCTCGAAGGCGTTCATGGCTGCCTGACATTTCGTCGTATTCATGTATGTATATGGCTTTAGCCACACCTTCTGCTGGAATTGAAGGACACAGTGAACAGCCTTCAGCCATAACCCATGATCCAATGCTTGTTTCAGAGTATGGTAATGTACGATATAATGAAGCTTGCTCTCCAGGGTCGCCATGCGTTTAGCATGTTTAGACTCCGGGGGATGTTCGTTCACTGGCAAGAATGGAACTTCCATGTGCTCGCTGTGAAGAGCGGTAGGGTATTATACACCTACCTCCATTATGCAGCCGACATCTCCATCGTCCGTCGCGCTGATGACATCGATATTTGTGCCCTTCCATTCGAAACCATTGAATGGGAAAAGCAGGGACATCGCCCACCCTTATAAATCATTGGCATATACATTCTGGAGCTAGGTGGATGGCTTGCTGGCATCGTAGATGGCTGGTATATACCTATTGTTGGCCACCACATCCCTCTTCATACACTGTGCCACCGCTCCCCGGATACCAGCCTCAATAAACAGGTGGATGTTGTAGTCGGTAAGCAACTCTAATTCCACCTGCCTCTTGCGCAACATTGCTTCAAATGAGAATCCAGGAGCACTAACATAGCACACACAGTCGAGACTGTATGTGTGTAGACAGAACCCCGGAAATTCTAGAAGATTTCGCACAGAATCAGCACGTCCATCTTCAGATAAAGCTCTGAATAGTCTTGGAGGGTGTGGCAGCCGAACATGTCCCAGACTGTTTGTGCATGCTGGTATTCTTCCGCACTGATGTTCCCCCCAGTAAGCCTATTATAGAAGGACTCTATAGCAGGTAACCGCGGTTCAGCGAGCCTCTCCAACGAGCTAACATAATCGAAGGGGAAGCCACTTTTCCAGGTTACCAGCTCTAGCTTGCGCTCTACTGTGAAGAAGAGAGATGTTGTGTGGAATTCACCGGATGGCAGATTCTGCGCGAGCATTGCCAGGCTGGCAGACATGAATCTAAATGTGTCAATAAATTGAATGGTGAATTTGTCGCCCAAACTTTTACTGAAGGTGATGAGTTTCTTCTACGTATGCAGAATAATTAATATGTCCTGGGAATCATAGCTAACCTGCTTAATAATAAATTCGCATTATACATCAAGTTATGGAAGAGTATCGGCAGGCTCTGAGGCGGCGACGAAGCTTGTTGCAGTTATTACATGACACCCTGATAAAACTGCCGGTAAAATGATCATGGTCATGCACCTTTCAGTTGTCGTAGGTGGACATACCAGAACAGTGGCAGCAGGTAGTGGCTAGAGCATAGCTACCCTGTTGCCCATGCGTTAGTGCTCGCAAAGGTTCAGACTGACTATATATGTCTTTATACATGAGACCTATCCTAACCACCTCTTCTATGAAGCATTTCGACGCACCTTCGCCCATGTAAATAGTTACACACGGGGGTAGGCTGGTCATCGTGGAGGCTGGAATAATTGCATTGTCTACTTTAATGTATATTCCATAAGAATGGGGCTCATGTTTTTGGTACCTATATGTTTAGGATGCATCCGGGTTTGACTGACACATTTGCACAGGCACTAGCATTGCCTCGAAGTCTGCATATACTATGATAGGTATCTTATCGCAGTTTTGGTAATTCTGGAACTTGAGCACAGGCGGCTTGCTGTCCATGGCCAGCTGCAGCATGTCTGCATGAACAGCCAATTGGTCATTGCAATACCTCCTGTGCTCAGCCAGAATTTCAGCACCTGTCCGCCCTGTTACATGTAGAATATCTGCATATGCTTTGAAGCATCGTTTACAGATATCTACACATCCATGGTGTGACGTCACCTGGGAGCTTACCAGTCGCGAGAAGTTAGCTATGTTACAATAATACGAGTTCTGGACCTCCACAGTGGTGAGGAGCAGCAGATCAATGTGCTGGACGAGTTCTTCACCTGTCACCTGTATCAGCACTACTTTCGTATTCTCGTCGAGTGTATGTGTTCACACTGACCCCGTATTAGCTCTCTCAAACCTAACTTTTTGCTGTAGAGGGGTGGGGAAATCTATGGTGGAAAAATCGAAGTGTACCTCCAGCCTGGTGTAGCACTGGTTGATGTGCTGTGGATTCGCCCCCACTACAAAGCATGCAAGTATAGCCAATTTAAAGCACCGCAGGTCAGCATTGTACGGGTTGATAATCGCCCCTTTCTCTGCGAAACCTGTAGGCAAGTGGATGTACAAAGAGGCTCGAATAGGATCGATCTTATATATGCATAAGTGGACCTGTTTCATGGCAGTGAGGGTCCAGCTGCTGCCCTTCTCCATATATTCCGTCTCCTCCTGACAGATCTTAACAATGGTGGCCGACACCGCCTCCTCTATGATGGCCGCATGAGACAGGCATGTTCTTCGTCTTAAATGCACAGAGATCCTCCTCGTCGTCGTGCAACTCCGTTTGCCATATACACACTCAAGAAATATTTTGAATTTGACCACCCCTTGGTTCTCATCTTCCTGCTCACATAAGCCAATTATATGTGCTTTCATATGCTCGAGGTAGCCTCAAATATCGACCGACACCCTCGAGATATTCTCCATGACATATGTTGTCATAACGCTGCTGAATGCGCTTTCCACCTCCACAAACCCATACGAGTTGCTCTCGCAGCCCCAGGGGCAGTTAAGCCTCGACTAGAGCTACCCTCGCTCTCAAGAGCCGGAATTACATGGGAATGCCTGGGCTGCGGGCTTGCCACTCGTGCATGCTTCGCCGGCGGAGAGGTGGTTTTAGCAACACCAGAACACTTTGTACTATGCGAATGAAGACGATCGGCTCTGGTAAACTGCTGGCCGGAGGTCCCACATTGTAATGGTTGCACTGTGGGATTCGCCGAACATGCATGTTCATGGCGACAGGCATCGCAAGGACGCCCGAAGCCCTCATATCAGAATGTACAGTTGGGCAAGCCAGCCTGCCTGATCACTCCTGTACAAATCGTTTTATGTCCTACGAGATGTTCGGCATGTGCGAATGGGTGTCTGCACCGCTCGCACAAATATTGGGCAGTCTGCCAGAATGGATTGAGCACACAATTGCGCTTGTGTCGCACTCCATTCCGACGATCCATAAAGAGACGGTCACAGAAACCACACTGTAGTATGGGCCAACATATATTAGGAGGAGGATAAGGATTAGTCAACACAGCAGAGGATGGACACAACGCTGGTGATGGTGAACTGGTAGCTTCCATCTCTTGAAAAAATAAATTTTAAGAAATGTCTGGCAGTGGTGGTTCTCTGCAAGATGCCTGGAGATATCCTATGAAACAAACCCTTCCCCATTTCTAGGCTAGTTTGTATAAAATGCATGTGTGTGTGAGAAATTACAAACACTAGATAGAGTGGGGAAAAATACATGCAAGTGAGTTCGCAGGGTGCGACCCTGGGAGTACAAACCCTAGTGGATGCGTTGAACAAAGGGGAAACAGTGAAATGATAGGCAGCCTCCCGAGTCTCGAACCCTCAGGAGACACATGCAGGATATGGCTACTACTAGTTAAAACAAAAGCTAAATGTGAATGATCGTTTAGCCCTGCTTACACGCTACGTTAACCAGCAGGGCTAGTTCACGTTCCGCGGAGCTGGAAGGAACACAAGGCCAGGTAGTGGACTGGTTTGAAGTGGTCGGCCTTCAACAACTAAGAACTATGTAGTGGAAAAAAAACTTGTACCAACAACAACAACCTTCTGTTACAACACACACCACGAGAGTGTTCATTATATATCATCGTAGTTATTACCTCAGCTCAAAACATGCCCCGATGAGTAAACAACTCATCGGGTTGGGGAAACGTACGTATTCAAATAAATGCTCTGTATTAAAACACTATGTTCACGAGAGCACTGTTAAAACTCCTAATGGAAAGTAGTTAGTTTTACTAGACGAACAAGGGCCATGTTGGCTGTCAAGTTAAAAGCACACAAATAGTAATGTGCAGTGAAATGAACTCCCATAATGCTAACTCTGCAAGGATACATTGAACAACCCGCTGCACACACACACGATTGATCGGTTACCCGATGTATGTCTACTTACCAACACACAATGCAGATGAACACTTACCCAAAATTGAAGTGTGATAGCAGTTAGAGGAGCAGAAGCAGATTCCAGTGAGCTGGCATGGTGGCTGTGGACACGTCTCGTTACATGCAGAGCGCAGCTGCCAGATGTAGTGTCGCCTTCGCGTGTATACATACACTAGCGAGGCTGATGTTGTGGTCATGTGCACGCATAGTTCAGAGGCCTGGCAACAAGTGAGAGTGTACAAATTTGCGAGGTCGTATTTATACCCCTTCCACAGTGGACCAGCATGGAGAGAGAGTTGTTATGTCACTAGCCGGTCGCAAGAGGATGCGGTTAAGAATATTGTGTAACATAATTTGATAGTATGTAGGATATTTGCGTTTAACATGCCTTTCCCTTTGCTTTCAATTGCATCATTGAATTGCATGTTTGTGCTTTCAATATACTAGCACATCTATGGGTATGTGTGTGTGTAGCATCTCTCCACTGAGAACACGCAGTTGTATTTAACATGACTTGCGCCTTTGTGATAGGCAAGCAGAGTTGAATTGAAAATGTATTTACTGTTGTTTTGTGGTTACTGTGCTTTCAATATACTAGCACATCTTTGTCGGGTTTGTTTTGAGATCTCACGCTACACCCAGAACACATATTTATATTTTCACAAAATTAATACATATTAATTATATTGTTTTGATTACACACATAGAGTCTCTCTCTTACAAGAAGTAATGAAATTGCATTTTCACTTATTAACTACACAAAACATAAGGGAATTACATATTATGGCAAGTTGAATTAAAACACACATAAAGTATTATTATACCTAAGAAATATATTACCTTTCTTCTGTCAATGAATACAAAAAAATGTAAGATAACCCAAGAAAATGTCAGAACACCTATATATATATATATATATATATATATATATATATATATATATAGGTGTTCTGACATTTTCTTGGGTTATCTTACATTTTTTTGTATTCATTGACAGAAGAAAGGTAATATANAAAGTCTCTCTCACAAGAAGTATTGAAATTGTGTTTTCAATTAAGTTGTACCAAAAAAAACACAAGTTAGTGCATATTATAGCAAGTTGATTTAACATCAAGTATTATACCTAAGAAATATATATTACAATTCCTCTTTCAAAAACACGAAAAGCATTTGCTCACAGCAGAAATGAATTTAAAAAAACCCACAAACCTATATTCGTATACTCGTATTGAAAAGCTGTTGCAGTAAAGTTTTCCTCTCTGCAACTGTTAAATTTCTCACATCATGTATTGAAGAGTTCCCGCAATTCAGGCATGTGGTGGCAGGCATCATCTTCTTCTTATGGCTAGGACATGGCGCTCGGCGACAGGGACCCTTAACAGTAGCAGAAGCACACTTCTTCTTTTGTTTGGTGGTGGTGACATCAGGCAGCTGGGCGATCTCCTCAATCATGGGAGCAGCAGATTTGACAGGCGTCTCTGGCAGCAGCACACAGTCGGGAAGGTGTACACGAATCGCACCGTGCAGCAAAACATGTATCACCTCGTCTGCACCACAAGGCAAGGGAGTGTCTGTTCGCAGATTGTGAACAACGCACTTCCCTAATACAGTACAGTCTTTCATTTACTGACAATGCTCGTAAGATGTAGGATTGGGGGTAAGCAGCCAATGCGCTATACCGTCACACAGTTCACTGTATGTTCTCGCCTCTGTGGTGGTGGCTGTATCTCCAGCAGCAGCAGCAAGTACATAGGTGATGACGCCGTTCCCAGGCATCACACTGCGATAGGCGGTCTCAGGACGAAACGGTACATTCATCTTGATCTCACTGAAGTCGACTGGTAGGAAAACATACTGTTTATATAGCATCTACACTGCATAGACATGAGCTTTGACCAATAGCTGTAGCAGACATGTAATACGATCGTGCACAACCTGCCAGCATTTGCACTTGCTGCGACATGACAATGCGCCCTCGGCCATCGCCATGCTGTCTTCACTCTTCATGATGTAGAAATAGTAGTTATGCTCTACTTATATATACATCACAAGGCGGGGGAAGCTTCCCCCCACACGCACATACATGAAGCAATTGCAGACACTCATTCATGAAGCACTTGTTTCAATTGAAGATACAACATACCTTAGCAGCACATGGTAGAGTCCATTTGCTGCCACAGTCTACCAGCGTGGTCGTATGTATGTGTCCTGTACACTCTTTGATCCAGCAGTAGGTTGAGCCTGTATCTACATCACACAGGACATAGTTCAATTTCTTGCTCCCATGAAGTCGTTCATGACGTAGTTCGGTATTATCTTCAATGTCAGCACATGTTGTGAGTATGCTGCCATTTTCAGGCAGCTCGCTGTTTGGCCGGAAATTGAAGATGGCGCACTGTTCGCACTTGTAGCATGGCAGAATGTCACAGTGAAAGTTGTCCCAGGTGTCGTGATATCCCCACAAATGATTGTCACCGTCACAGATCTGCACTTGCTCGTGACCCAGCTAGGGTTTAAACACCACTCTTCTATAAACAATAAAGTAACTCACATATAAGTTCACATCTTCCAGCCGAAACGTCACACAGTCACGAAAGTTAAACGCATTACACATGACCCACAATAGTTCTCTTCTGAATGGTACACAAATGTCTTACTGCGGCTGGTTCTAACACATGTCCCTTCTTATATTGTAGCCAGATACGCCTCGCAAGTTAACGGAGAACACATAGTCGCCCACGTAATTTTACCTCTGTTCATGCAGGTTATAAGACAGTCACCAGTACAGCACTCTGTCCAGCGGGTAATTACACTGGCAGTGGTAGCATCGCAAAGGCCATATGCTATTGCACGACTAAACTAAACCTGGCGTATATACTCTTCGCCTTCTTGCGTTAACAGAGTACTGAGTGAGCACGGCAGCTTCATTTCGGGTCTTAGGTGATATACAGCACATGATGTTACAGTACACAGTACCGAGAGAAAACTATCCTCATCAACGCGACACACCCAGTGTTCGAGCCCGGTACAGCATTCTACCTGGGCGGGCTGCCTCGGAGGTTTGAAGTGAACTCGCCTGTATCCTACCGTGACTTTGCCCTCGTGCGTGACTAGTGGGTTGAATGTTGCGTGCATGGTTGCATACTAGGAATGTATCCACTACATAAATTCAGTGGCTTGGGGCACAACACTATGTAAAATATATACTGAGACGACAAAAGTCATGGGATACCTCCTAACATCGTATAGGACCTCCTTTTGCCCAGCGAATTGTAGCAACTCGACATGGCATGGACTCAACAAGTCGTTGGAAGTCCCCGGCAGAAATATTGAGCCATGCTGCCTCTATAGACGTCCATAATTGCGAAAGTGTTGCCGTTGCAGGAGTTTGGGCACGAACTGGTTTCTCGCTTATGTCCCATACACGTTCGATGTGAGTCATGTCGGGCGATCTTGGTGGCCAAATCATTCGCTGGAATTGTCCAAAATGTTCTTCAAACCAATAGCGAACATTTGTGGTCCGGTGGACTATTTGGAATGTGTATGTTGCTTAAATATATGTATTTAATATAGAAGGAGTTTCATTTCCCCATCCCAGATCCCTTTAACACATCCGATAACAGGTTTATCCTTGAACATCAGTTGCAAGAAGGACGTGCCAGCCTGCTCCCGGAAGTTGCACCGAAAGTTGTTATCAGTTTGGGCGGATGTACATCCTTTCGATTATTTAAAATTGTTCTTATGAGTGACGTCATGTTATCGCTGAACTTCCGTCCCGGAAGTCTCCAAGTAGCTGAACACTTTCCAGTCAATGATCGGTTCAGTTGGACCAGAGGACCCAGTCCATTCCATGTAAAAACAGCCCACGCCATTATGGAGCCAACACCAGCTTGCACAGTTATTTGTTGACAACTAAGGTTCATGGATTCGTGGGGTCTGCACCACACTCGAACCCTACCATCAGCTCTTACGAACTGAAACCGGGACTCATCTGACCAAGTCACCGTTTTCCAGTCGTATAGGGTCCAACCAATATGGTCACAAGCCCAGGAGAGGCATTGCAGGCGATGTCATGCTGTTAGTAAAGGCAATCGAATCGGTCTTCTGCTGGCATAGCCCAGTACAGCCAAAGTTAGCAGCACTGTCCAAACGGGCACGTCCGTCGTACGTTCCACATTGATTCCTACGGTTATTTCACGCAGTATTGTTTGTCTGTCAACACTGACCATTCTGCGCACATGTCGCTTGTCTCTGTCATTAAGTGCAGTTGGTCGGCCATTGTGTTGTCCATGGTGGGAGTTTATGCCTGAAAGTAGGTATTCTCGGCACACTCTTGACCTGTTGATCTCGGAATGTTGAATTCCCTAAACATTTCCGAAATGGAATGTCCCATGCATCTAGCTCCAACTACCATTCAGTGTTCAAAGTCTGTTAAATCCCATTGTGCGGCCATAATCACGTGAGAAACCTATTTACATGAATCACTTGACTACAAATGAAAGCCCAACCAATGCACTGCCCATTTATACATTTTGTATGTGATAATACTGCCATCTGTATATTTGCATATTGCTATCCCATGACTTTTGTTACCTCTGTGTATATATATGTTATTGGAGACAAAATGAAATTCCGATATTGTGGGTTATATGCATTACAGAATATATATACATATATATGTATATATGGGCTAGGAGCGTCTTTAAGAGAATTTTATGGCATGCATTGACCGTCCGTGGTCAATTGGTTTAATGCCCACATAGCTAAAGCTGACTGTGGACATATTAAACTTGGCTATATCTGCATCTGTGATGAGTTGTACATACCGTTTAGGCAGCCTGATCCGGAACTCCTCATCCAACTTACAGGTTACACACTTGCTGTATGCGGTCTCGGTCCACCGGAAATCGGAGGCGATGTACAGTTTCCCTATGATGAGGTCTGACAACGACTTATACTGCCCGGTCCCGTTAAGCTTGGTGAGTAGACCTTCCATTGCTGCTGCAGATGCAGGACCAGGTCTATAGTTTCCCTCATCGCTGGCTGCCCTATTTATATTGGTCCTGGTGGTGTTGTTTTTGAAAAGAATTTGACCTTCGCTGCAGGTCTCCCCCCTCCAACACATTAACAATAGAGCATTCAGGCAAGGACACGTAAGGCAGCGGCTGCAAGTGGCACACACGTGGATAATTTGTTTTACATATCGTTCTCGCAACCTTCGAAATGAAGGACAGCCAGCCTCCATTTGGAGATCACAGATTTTTAGTTTCGTGGCACAACAGGTGTTTAAATGACGCTTCTGCTCAGGCCCGGCCACAAAGACCGTCTCGCGCTCGTTTAACATTGAGGTAAGTACATCGTGCGTACTGTATCATATTCTACATCCCGCACGCTCCAATTGATGCAGTGATAGCATTGTTCCAGCCATATAGTTGTTACTAGGTTTTTTAATGTCTAGCTCATGCCATGGAAATGGTGGTAAGAACATACGTGTTTATATGCACCTGTCGACATATGCCACGCAGATACATTTAATAATGAATCCGCGCTGTGAGACGAATCCCTAAAAGTTCATGTACATTATGCCGGTCGGGGAGTGACTGAAGTATAGTCTTCACTTACGTCAGTACTTTAACTATCCTGTCTCGCACATTGTACGTTACGAGTCTGTCGTGAAGTATTAACGCATAGGCCTGAGTAAAGGCTAGGAAATTCACCGATGCGGATATTTCAATCCTACAGTCTACCACGCCCAATTTAATTCTAACAACCTGTTTACTAATGTAAAATACCAGTATAGGCACTGTGTTCAGAAAGGCATTCGGTTCGAGTGTTTTGGCCTGTGTTTCTCTGTAGTAAGACCTGTGGAATTCTGCGTACATTTGATAAGGGACCATATATGCTCCGTTTGTAAAATCAATGTTTAAATCGCCATATGGATAAGCCTTGGAGTTTAAGAAAATTTTAACGTTCTTAATATTGGTGTGATCAAATTTCGATGACATTTCGCTTGCCTGTCTTAAAGGTAAGAATTATATATCTTGGTTTTTCACTCATGAAACTAGTTTTAATATTCCAATTTACGCTCGTGGAGGCAGGAATACTCGGGTATGTTCTAAACTCCATGTACGAAACACAATATCTACGTTCCTTCCTTTTCCCGCATATTTTATTAATTTTACGCATTCAGACATGTTAACCTGCACATGCAGTAATAACCAGTCATTAGAACGTATTGCTAGCATTGTAGCTTCCGCTCCAGTGTCCTGGAGCGCGTTCGCCTGTGTGTTAGCCATGTGAATAACTAACTCTTAATTACGTGCTTCTAATCTTCCGCGAACCCCAACAGCATTGTTAGTGGAATACATACTTCAAATTTACCGTTGGCATAGACAGGGACCTTAAAGTCCTCGTCGATTCCCCAGCCCGCCATTTTGGCGGCAGGCAATTGGTTATGCGTTAATGACAGATAGTTCTTTATGCTGGCCATGATTCCAACATCTCGCCTGGCTTTGTGGGTGTTCCACGGAAGCGCAAATAGGAATTACATGGAGCAGTGTATATATCTTGGTTTTGCACAGGAATTCGTACCTCGAACGAGGGTACGTAGGGGCCTGACAGGTAGGGCGAGTAAATGTGGATTTCAGCATTGGTAATCGCATCTTTGAACCCCACAGGCTCCGCCACTTTTAATATTTCCACATCCATGCTTGATCGTCAGTCCCAATCTTCTAAGGAAACACACATTTTCAGATATTAGCGTTCTGTGTGCTCGACTCATACTGACTTTAGATTTGGTACTGTAAGCGACTTTTATTGCATACGCATGCTTAATTTTCAGTCCCATATTTTCTTAAATGCAAGTGGAATGTTATATCCTCGCCTTGAAAATTAATCAACCGACTCTCTTGGTCCACTATAGATACTATAACTACCTGTACGTTCTCTGTCACGACCGGAACATAAATTAGTGTTTTCGGTACATTTACAAGCTTAAATCCTTGTGGCACCATCGCTGAAAATTCGTGCAGTGTCTGTCTGGGCTTGCCATTGAGATAAGACCCGCTAACCAAATTGCATTTTATTCTTATTACATTCATGGGGAAAATTTGTACCGGCAGCATAGATTCGTGTGTTTTAATGGCCTCGTATTTGGCGTTCTCGAAACCGAGCATTGAGGCGAGCGTATAGCTTTGCGTGAAGTCTATCTGCACACTACACAACATCTTGCTGTGCAGGGTATTTGCATTACCATGTAGAACTAACATCATATCCTGTCCCAGCTCACATTTAAGGTACTCGCCTATATCTTCGATCTCATACGAACCTGTGGGAATGCGCACCTCCTCCATCTTCCCACCTCAATTAACATAACGAAACATACAATTACGTTCATCTATGTTCGGTAACGAGAAGTAAGTTTGAAAATCTATCACTGCCACGGACCATTCACCCTTCAGGGTGAGTGGTGGGAAGTGCACGGAATGCAATTCCGAACTGTTTCCCAACACGATCAAGGTTACGGACATTACTGCGGCCCACAACTAGCGTCTGCTCGTTAAGTATCTATCTTGTATGGAAGCTCAGAGAAAGGTGTCGGCATTTCCATTCTCGCGGCCATTGCTCTACTCCATGATTATAATATATTCGTGCCTCTCTAAAATACATTTTCAGTTTTGGCAAGGTCTTTAAGTTTTCATTACTATCTAAGTAGTGGACTGTAGTGCCATTATTTTTATATGCAGTCCAATGAGTTCCCAGGCCAGTAGTACTATCTAGGTTTACTATTCCATACTCGACCCGACGTGCACGACGCTAGCAATCACTGAGGGAACCCAAGTTGGCAGATACCTGTGGCAGTAGACGACAAGAGTGTCAGTGGGAGATTGTCGAGTACATGCAGACTGACATGTGTGTGTGCTCTTTCAGACCCTACCCTCCTACATGCATCGTTGACTATGCGGCACACTTGTGTTTATACATATCTCTATTTTCTTTACATATATGGCCGGTGGGTACATGTTCCAAACTTGATATGTTTGCAAATGGAGTCCAACTATGCTTATTAGAGGGTTTAAGGCCTACTTGCTCTTATCACACATTGATGGCAGTCAGGAGTGATGCCTCTGATATGAATTTAAAGACTGTTGCTTTAGCAGATAGAAAATGTCAGGCATGTATGCTTATAGGAAGGCTTACAGAATAATGGAATCTGTCGCCATTGTCAATTTTAAGAGTGATGTCTGTGATATGAATTTGGTAGCTTTTGGCTCTGCGGGTGGTAACTGGTAGTCAAATATGATTATAGGAGGGCTCAAGGCATACTTGACCCTGTTGCAATGTTCGATGTCGGGAGCGATGCCTGTGATTTGAATATGGTGACTGTATCTAAAATAGATCGGAAATTATAGCTAACTATGCTTATAAGACAGGATAAGGCGGCCCTGCTGCTTTTTCAGGTGCTCTGCCTATGGTATGAGTTTGGCGGATATAGCTTCAGCGGACAGGAAAGATCTGCTGCCCTGCTCGTCATCGGGTGCGGTGCCTATGCTATGAGTTCGGTGACTATAGCTTCAGCGAATTGAAAATGGCTACCTACTATTCTTATAAGGAGAGATATGGTCTAATTAACCCTGCATCCCTGTTCGACGTCAGGAACGATGCATATGATTTAAATTTGATGACTATGGGTTCAGCAGATGGGATATGTATGTCAACTATGCTTATAAGAGGGCTTAAGGTGTTAATTACCTTTCCACACTTCGATGTCGAAGGGGATTGATGGCTATGTTATGAATTTGAAGACTATGGCTTCGATGTTTGAAAAATGGTGAAAAATGGTGGCCAACTATGCTTATAAGAGGGCTTAAGGCATACTTGACATACCACCCTGTTCGTCATCAGGGGTAATGCCTATATTATGAATTTTATGCTATAGCTTCAGTGGGTGGGAAATGGCAGTAATCTATGCATATAAGAAGGTTTAAGGTGTACTTAACCCTGCATTCCTATTCGTCATCGGGGTTGATGCCTATGTTACGAATTTGGTGTCTGTATCTTCAACAGTTCGGAAATGGCAGCCGACTGTGCTTATAAGAGGGCTTAAGGTGCGAGTAGGGAGCTACTGCCGGTGGTGGTGATGGCCTCGACCTGCAGGTCTTTTTGGAATATTTTTTATAGTCTGTATGTCTGCTTGTTATATTTACTAACAATATTTTTATATAGACATATAAGTTTTTATAAATATTTCTGAATTGGTGTGTGTATGTGTGTATACCGCATTACGGCCACCACTTACCTCCTTGTCGCTTTGTCGCTGTGTTCTCATGGTCAGAGTGGTTGCCTTCCAATATTTGGATTGCCGAAACGATCCCACCCTCCTCTAACAATTTGTTGAGTACAGAAAAACCAAATAAAAATTGCAATGCTCCTAACAGTTGCCAATAGAACTAACCTGACCAACGTTAGCGCACTCCAGCAGGCGACAAGAGAACCAACACAAGATGTACATGGTGATACCTGCGCTTCTAGCCGCGAAGGGTAGAAAATGAGATAAGGAAACACACTCTGATAGCGGGCAGGGGAATTAAAGATAAAAGTGTACAACAGACGACAATGATGGTGACACTCTGGTAGCCACCAGCTCCCCTAGCAGGTGGCGAGGGAACTACAACAGATGACACCCAAAATTGCAGATGAAGATGGTAAGAGAGAGAGAAAGACGAGTGGAGAAGGTAAAAGAGAGAGAGAGAGAATGGATGGGAAGGATACAAAAAATAAATAAAGAGCATGAAAGAAACAAGATGGATTGATAGAGCATGTAGAAAAAAGACGAGAATGACCGAGCATGTAAAAACAAGATGGAATGACAGAGCATGAGTTTGAGAAAACGGAAATTTCGAGGGGAAAAGGGACGTTTCGAGGGAAAAACAAGATGGCCAATGTTGATGTGTAATAAAATAGCATGATGTTTCAACGTGACATTGTCCAAGATGGCCACCATGGCCCCACAGCTCTGCAGCCACCACCCCATGCCCCAGAACATACTTTTTCTTACTAGTGTCGTCGATCAGGCTTGCAGTATTTTCAGATGTTGTGGAGGTAGGTGTGATATCGACAATGGAACAAATCTCGTGTAAATTTGATAAAAGGTATGTATACAAACAAAATTTCCCCGTTGTTTAGATACATTCTTATTTTCGGTAGGACTAAACATCAACACCATGCCATCGTCATAGCCGATTGTCATCGTAATTGCCTATTTTAACGCAAGTCGATAAACTGAGATCGACGACAAATAACTTTTACACTTTGCAAAATATAGCATTGAATAGAGAATAGCTGAAAGTGTGCTAGTCCATGTATAATTCCAGAGGAATTGTCGTGGATAAGGTAACGCATTTTCAAAGTACAATCATCGGCTTCGTAAGAAAATTGTCCTATTTTGCCTGGATTTTAGTTATCGATGTTTCAAAATTTGTAGCAAAAATTTTAGAAAAATATTTGTTAATATTTTTTTCAAGTCTCAGTAGAAATTCCTCCTGCTTGTTTAATGCACACAACGATGTACTTAACCTTCTTTTTTTGCCTATGAGCCACCAGATGGTTTCGATGTCTATCGACGAATAATGCATCTCAAATTCGGGCGAAATGTCTCAAGATAAACTGTGCATGAAATTGCAGAGTTAAGTTTTGTCGAAAATTGTTCAACATGCTGGTATGCAAATGCGAGTACAGAACTGGTCTTTACACATTGGTTATTGTAAGCACACAGGGCAAGAAAGCACACCAGTTTGTACTTGTAAGTCAAGGAATTCAAGGGAAGAAAATAAACGATTGCGAGTGCATGGTCAAAAATACGAAGGCTTTAAAACAGTAGATGGTGTTTACACCACAGTCGAAAAGTGTGAAAGAGAATTGGCTCCCACAATGTGTACATACAAAATAAGTAAACAGCCTTCAACAAGAAGCTTCATTTGTGACCAAATTACTGAACATATAAGTAAATACATGTTTAACTGTTTTTGGAAATTAAATACATTGGACGGAAAGAAGGCGTTTATGAATGGGATAGTCGATTTTAGACAGCCCATCTATAGAAGGTCGTAAACAAATGCAAAAAGTTCTAAAAAAAATATTTATCAGACTGCTACTTAAGAAATGAAGAAGGGACTAAAATCCGGGTTTGTAGATAATTATTTCTCGGGACTATCGGTAACAATAAAGATGCATTTAGCTCCTCGATAAAGGAACAATATATAGGCGGGGGATAAGATGGAATTACATGAAATGAGACGATTGATGAAGATGAAACGCCAACAATGAAACTAAAAGAGAATGAGAGGAATAACACGAAAATATAAGGGCTGAAATCTGATTCTGCCAGACAGTGGCTAGAACATATACCCAAAGGCTGTGTCTTAATTGTCAGTACAAACATGTAAAGTATATGCATATGCGTACTTGTCGTTGTGTGTATTCACCCTGACTATTGAGACGGGTATTTTCTGCCTGTACTTGACTCGTCGCACAACCTGGCATAAATAACACGAACTACTAGAAAGCAAACACGTATTGTGTCATTCTGAGCTAACAACTCTATGAATTTTGCAAAAAGATAAACAATAATGCATTTGTCATGTTAAAAGTTAGGTTATTATAAACTAACATTAAAAGATAAAACGGGAATCAGAGTGTTTAGAAATGCAAAACAAAACAGGTAGCGAGTGTTTTGAAATTACATAAGCATGCAGCTTACTTTTTTTTTAATGTACATTGAATATAAAATTGCCTGGGTTTGGAAAGCTAAAGTTGCTACTACTACAAACATTTGTTGTGTGTGTAAGCGCGCTCGTGCTACTCCTGAGAAACACAAGTTAAAATTCGGAGCCAAACATTTTCCTTACAATTGAACTACATTTTATGTATGTATCGTAATTTGTTGCTTTTCAAAATTAAGTCTGGCGATATCCAACATGCAATTAAAACAACAGAGTAAACAAACATGGCGACCACCGCAAGTACGCAAATTCACCCAGCAAGTAAGCAACATCGTGTACTTGGTAAGCACAGACGCTTTGTGTACTATACTAGGAATTGGGATGGTGCTAGTATATACTTAGTGATGTCACAGGCAGGGCGAAGTGTGGACATGTGTATACTTGAAGGGAATTGGGACACAGCCAAAGTTCCTAGCCATTATTGCATGACTTCAACTTCCAGAATTTATGTTGAGCCTACTTTCGGGTCTTTGTCACACATGCATCAAATGTACGAAGACTGGTTTAAAGACACTGATCACACTTATTTGGGATGGAAGATGCTTACAGAAATTTTAAATCACGAAGAGATTTCAATATTTTAGCACAGGAAAGACTAATGTGACACATGTATTTCCTACAAGGGAGGTAATTTATCAGAAGAGGAATATAGAATTTTTATCGCCAAGACGGAGGAAGCGAAAGTAGCTAAACAAAATGCAATATCATCAGCATCATTTTATGTTCTTGTTGTGACGCTGGACATTTAGAGTTTACTGGCACGCCCAAAGCTACTAGTGTCAAAGCAGAAGTGCAGTCAAAAGCTACAGGTTCACAATGTCTCAATATATGCGTCTAACAATAAATATGTCCATTTGTATGTGTGGCATGAAGTTGAGGGAAAAGTGACATCAAACGAATTCACAGCCTGCATAGTGCACTTCATAAAGAAGAACCTCAAGTTTAAGAAATTAGTTCTGCTATCTGATGGGTGTGCTTATCAGAACAAAAACCGGGCCTTAACAAGTACTTTGGCAGACTTGTCTAAAAAGCACAACATTGAAATCGAACAACTTATTCTCGAAAGAGGACACTCAATGATGGAAGTCGACTGTGTGCATTCAACACTATAGCGCCTATTCACCCATCCAACATACACACCAGGTCATTATGTAACAATAATGGAAAGCGCCAGGAGGAGCAAGACAACAATAATTCCTTCATCATTAATTATGTTGACTACACTTTCTTTAAGATCTATGAAGAATTGGAGTCAAATTTACATCCATCAGGCCGGGTAGATACAAGAAGCCTACGATATCAGGAAGGAGAAGTCTGCTACAAGATTCATCACATCAGTGACTGGCAGACCCTACCTCAATGTAGAAGGAAGGCATTGACTAACAGAAAATCACATCATCTATACGGCGATCAGTTTAAAATTGATGCCAATAAGTATAGAAGCATGCAGTCTTTAAAAGAGTTCATACACAAAGACTACCAATGGTTTTGTGACCGCTTAAAGCATGCGTAGTGAAATGGCGTCCAAACGTACTTCGCAGGAGGTCGTTGTTTTACCATGCGTAAAGTTTACTTTCTTTTTGCATTATGCACTACCATTGCATGTATACACAATTTTGTTTAATATGTTTATTCACTGTTATATTATCACTTTAGTTTTTCAATAATCTATATTGTAATAAACCGCTATGTAGACGAAAGGCACAACCAAAACCCGCTCTGTGTAATCGTAAATACATATATTCATATTACGTAACTACGGGATATGAGATTTCGTTTACAATCAGACCATATTACTAACCTCGTCTATTGCACCTGAGGTGACTGGTATTAGCTTTAAAAAGTTACACGGTGTAATCTAGTTACGTTTTTTTTCTCACTTCTCATGAATTTGTCTTCATACACATAACGGGTTTCGTGGGCACAACCTGGCTGCCGGGTGACATAGTGACTGAGCGAGATTGCCTGGTGTAGCGAGGTCGATCACCGGGACCGCGCATAAACAAGTAACACGGCACCCGCGCACAGTGCAGGAGTTAATGCGTAACAGTATTAATGTAGAAAATACAGAATTTTTTTTGTTACCTGTAAGCTTTCAGTTGCTGTTAATTCAATATACTGTTACGCTATAAATGTAAATATAATATGAAGTACTTTTGTATCAATGTTACCTCCTTACTCTACTGTCAACATTAATGCGGTGTGGATATTGCGGCAAACCAAATTTATGTTGAATTGATGCATACTCCTGTGCTACTAATTACCTTGGTTTTTTTTTCTCTGGAACAACTTTCCGATGTAGAATAAATAACGTATAATTATTTTTTTACAAAAATACATATTACCTATTAAAAAAATATTAGGTGTGTGGGGATGCTTAAACCACGACATGTACGTACGACGATCTCTGTTTCATAAAGTCCCAACGTCCCACCAACAACTTTATTTTATCATTTGGTATGGCGATTTATACTTAAGGTATTCTAAAACATATATTTGCAAACTACTGCACACACTCCTTATGTATAAATACTTCATCTTCGAAAATATAGGTATGAATATTTGTCACACGTAAACTGATATGCACGTTTAGTAAGTTGATACAAGTTACATTTAGTTGTATACTTTATAACTTAAATATAGAGGTTTCAATTTACGATGTTATCGACTAGTATTAATCATTTTACAATGCAGCGAGACTACAGAATATACCATTATGAAAGAAGAGAAGTTAATGTCAAGTTAGCATAAACTGGTGTTGGCTGGACTTTACTTTAATGTCGTAGTAACAGAAATATTTCGTTTTTCCTGTTATCTTTAGCGTAATAAAATATTTGATCCTGGAGATCCTGGAAACCTTACTTAGTTGTAGTGTTAACATTAACACTTCAACATAGTGTTTAACTTTGTAAACGGTTTACATTATTTACTTTGTCACAACAGTAAAATTCTAGTACAACTAAAATTTTTAAAGAAATTCGTCAAAAGTAATTTTTTGGTTGCATTAACAATAGATTTTTTTCTGTGCAAGATATTTATCACTGTAATATGGTGTCACTTAATATCTCTATGAACACAAAAAATTCCTTATGGCAAAAGAAAATGTTAATGGTAATACGAGACTGTTGTTCCGCCTGATTTCCTTCAAAATGTACCTGAATAAGTATGGTATTGAATCTGCTAGCATTCTCACTTGGCCGTGTATTTATTCAATAATAAAAATTACTTTATTTTTATAAACACTAACACATATATGTACAAACAAAAATGTTTACATTCATAACGGAAATAGAGAAAGATCATTATAACATGTAAACAATGCTGATATAATATTTTTGAATATGCTACCCCAAACCATAACATGTATTATTCAGTGTTGTTTGATTTAATAGCATTTTATTTTAGTCCGCAAAATAAATGGAAACTTTACACGTAGAAGCTATATATTCTGTGAAAATTCATTATTTTAGTTATAATACAAAAACAAACATTAGGTCCCATAATGCACCAAATCCATATATATATAACGACTGGGTGAGTGCTAAAACCGCTATTTGAACACACACCAAACTTTAAAAAACAAACTAACTGAATCCTTTCCAATAAAACCTGTAATTATGTAAATTAATTTTCTGCCCATAGTTACGAAATTTTAAGTACTGTAGCTCTTCTTCACACTAAATGTGTCCACCTCATGATTTATTGCCACATTATACCTTTGCTTAATAATCGTACTGTTGTATTTTGTCAAAATGTAATTGATTTCAAAAAGGACTATACATGTGTTGTTTGCAATTATTCTGTGCTACTACAAAATAATGAAACCAAAATATGGTAAACTTATTGAATTATTATCAAAACACTGATTCCATTGTGTTATATAATATAAAACTGAGAATTTTGTCTCATGTATAAAATTAATGATTGATTGAAATAACACTAGTGATTATACAAGAGAAAATAAATATAATACATCACAAGTGAACAAAAAGCTCATTGGCAACATGCAAAATGAAAATTGTGGTAACATTATGATAGAATTTGTTGGGTTAGGTGCCAAATTGTAAGCTTTTAAAGTTGATTAAAAATAAAGTTAACAGCCAAAAGGAGCTAAAAAATTATTGTTAAGAATGGAATAACAATTTATGAATACAAGTACTGTCTCTTTGAAGAAAACTAAATATTCAGAAAAATGAACCTAAAAAGATTATACGAGCATGAGGTTCATAGATTTAAGATGAATGTAATAGCTTTAAATTATGAAGACGATAAAAGAGTTATTTCGGGTAATAAAATACATACATTACCTTATGGATACATACACGAAGAATATTAAGCTGATGAAAAAGAGTTATGTAGTAAAGAGGATGCGAATAAAATAAATATATATTTTTTTAAATAAACTGAAGAGTGGTGATATAGAGATTACAGAAGAGGTAAGTCATTCAATGGATCTAAATACATTGTTAATAAACTAATTGTGAAGATAAGCATATTATAGAATATGATATAGTAATTATAGAAGTGGTAGAAAATTCATTTATCATTAATACACTTTTCATAATACTAAATAATATAGGAGATGACTATTATAGAATATGGTATATAAATTATATAAGAGGTAAGTAATTAATTATAGTGAATATATTGCTGAGCAAGCTTGACATTTTTGAAGATAGGAATTAAACTACATAAAAATACAATAATAAGAATATTATTTGTAAGACAGTGTTTTGAGTAAATAAGTAAAAAGTATATATTAAAGTTCAACAAAAATTAAACGTCTGCTGCTTGTAAAATAATTTCATTATAAGTACCATTAAAATCAATTAATTTTAAATTGTATCTCTGATTTCTTGGACTAAATGATAAAACACATCATTATTCGTTTTAAAATAAAGGATAAGCAGATTCATAATAAATAGAATCCTTAAAAGCAAAAATTGTTTTTTATTCAAATCCAGCTATAATATTTATCTCTAAGTCATTAGATTCATAGTATTAAATAAACATACCATAAGCTAAATTTCAATGGGCATTTATGTTTTTAATTGTATTGAAATTGCGTAGTTTAGAACATAAAATCGTTTCTAAGTTTTCTAAAACATTACTTCTTTCAATACCCAAAATGTCCGATAATCAATCATCAATCTTAAAGTTGAATTTTGATTGCACTCTTATTCTATTTCTAATATTGTCTGGTGATAATTCAATCCCATTTGTAAAACATGGGTCACATGAATAGATAGTTCAATTCAGTGAATGTACGTCATACCAAGGGTGGATCTAGTAGTG
>NQII01001038.1:122474-158923 GCA_002778355.1 Clitarchus hookeri
CCCCCCCCCAAAAACCTGTGATTAATACCTACCGAAACTTGCAAATTCCATACCAATAATTATTTTCTTATTATATAGGTATAAAAACCAATTTAGTAGATCACAATGATACATGCATTGCTGCTTACTTTGACAATATCCGTAGCATATTTCGCAAGACACAGGCTGGCGTAGATGAAACGACCAAGGGCGGGGTGCGGGAAAATGTCTTCATTTGTTTTCTTTTGACGCGGAAGCGGACCGCGTGGATGAGGCGAGACAGGTTCATTCGTTCAAGTTGTGTTGACGTGATGGCCATTGGTCGGCATTATAATCTCACAGTTTTTAAGTAAATTAGTTGCTGTGTCGTGACTGGGGATACCGAGAAGCAAATGGTAAGTTTTATTTAAATAACCAGTTCTTTTATTGCTGTAGTTATTAAATAGTAGCGCAACAATGAATTATGTTATAAATATTAGTTAATTTTTTAAAGGAATACTCAATACTCTATTGAATATAGTACTTATTCATAGGTCGTAAAATCTGCTACAACATAAACTGAAGTCCCTAGAAACCAAATCGTGTAACAAAACAAAAGAAAAACATTAAACAAGTCACATTTTCCCATAAGAATAATGTTAAATCAAAGGTTTAGTTAGCTCCCTAGTCATAGCAAAATCAAAATATTTTCGGAATTTTTTCTGCAAACTTTGCACTACATAATATATAATACGTAACTTGTGTCAAAACCAATAGAAGAAATAAAAAAGAAATATTACATACTTTCAAATGTTTCGATGTAATGGTTTAAAAGTACCACATGGCGCACACACATTTTGAAGGAAACACCACGACCGACATATTAATAGTTTGAATCAGATAAACATTAATATATTACGTGAATTTCTTCTACATGTTAGGGTTTTTGTTCTTTAATAAAATAAGTGAGTCTGTGATTTTTTTTTTAAAGTTTCCATTCAAAACATATGATTTCTCAAGCACGTTTTTCCGATTCGACAGTCCAATACGATAATGTTATATTAAAGTTTTATAATTATAACAAATTAACGTTTTGCATTTTGTTTTCTGTTTCACATTCTGTAGTCAGTTTTCTAATTTTATGCAAAAAAATTATTTGACAGACTTTTGACACTGTAAACCTGTTTTGCTCAAATGCAAAATATACAGTTTTTATGAGATTTAAATGTGTCACTTATCATATCTCGTGTCTGTGTATCTACTTTTGTGTTAAGGTTTGTACGAAAACTCACCGGGTTAACCTGGTTAGGGTTAAACTTTCCTGATCAAAGTTTACTAACTTTCGAAAAGTCTACCAAGATAATCTAAATAATCTACTCTATCAACTCTGAAATAGCCCTGCTCTACACCAGGGTAAATTGTCCTTAGCAGACAACACATGGAAAATAGCACGAAAATATGTAAACATCTCTAAATAGTATAAAACAAAGTCACTTATCCGCGTCTGTATGTGTATTCGCTTAGTATTTCTAAACTACTTGATGGATTTTGATGCAATTTTCAACATCATTTAGAGAATTTCTTGGGAAAGGTTTTGGTGTACAATTCATATATATTTAATGTAAGGGTAGTAGAGAAATGTCGAACTGTTTGTAATCAAGTAGTAAAAAACAGCGTTTAGGCGCTTACATGACTTACGTTAACTAAACCATAAGAAATACATAAAATAAATTTATTAAAGAATTGTGGCTCTCAAAAAGCCTACAGAAAAGTCCGTAATAGCATATGTTTATCTTTTAAGGATGACCCACAGTAACCATTTTTGTCTTTCAAAGTATCGCTGTAAAAACTAAATTGTTACCGGGCGAAGCCGGGCCGGTTAGCTAGTTGCAAATAAAACAAACAAGTAACTTCGCATACCGAGTAAAAATACTCAAATGTTGAGTTTTCTAAACAGAAATGAGTTTTGAAGTCCGCGAACAATGGAAACGTAAAAGTTTACTAATTCGGTCATTTATATGTGGCTCGGGAATCATATTTTGTGAATTTATATTAGCCTGCTGAATACAAAGTTATTGTTTTTGTGTAGTAATGCATAATACAGTTTCTTGTTTTTAAGTAGCGAATTTTTTTAGGACATATAATTTTACAAATAACTCCTCTTCGTCTTTTGTAAACTCTTTAATTATTATTATGTTTCTTTCGGAATTAATATAACATTATCATCTATGTTATTTAAAAAAAATGTTTGATGAATGTATCATTCGTCATTATGTACGATAAGTGTTTTTTACCAAGATGAACAATAGTTTTTACAGCAACAGCCGCGGCATAACCATCCTTGACATTTTTTGCACCGAATTAGACGATAGACTAAACTATTTTTATAGAACTGAGTTGACTGATAAATACTTATGTATATACATTGCAATAATATGCTGTAATCTTAAATAACATTTATTTAGAATTTGGTTTTGGTTTGGTACAGGATAAGCAGAAGGAGGCAGGTGGTAGTGATTATGGTACTAGTGGATGTAGCACAAGCATAGGCGGAAAACGACATTTATATCTTCCAATATATAGAGCCTTCTTTGCTAAACGAGTGAAGACTCCAGCTTCCGATTCAACTACAAGTTAAACATCATATAAGTCTCAATATAATTTAAATTAATCCGAATCTGGTGAGTTGTTGATGGGTTCGACTTCTGATATTTTGACAGAAGCAGTTGCAGGAACTAGAGACAGAAACTGTTCACCTGAATACGGTATTGGCGTTTACGTCAGTGAAAGTAATGACATCGATGATTTCACGAAGACTCATTTATAAAAAAATCAATGTAGTCCATCTGCTGATTTATACAATTTTCCTTATTCTGTATACTCAAAGTGTGACAGGGAAGTTAAGCGCTACGTTAAAGGTCATCACCTCGCAGAACCCCACTGGCTTCTTTTCTCCCATGTTCGTCGTGGTCTGTATTGTAAGTATTGCGTTCTCTTTGCTGGTTAAAACTGAACGCGTCAAAGCAACAGTCCACTGGGAATATTCTTAAGTAAACCTCTAACATTTTTTGCTAAACTTTATGGAAATTATGATTTCATCACCACTCACGACAATACAAAATATGATAAAGATGCGGTTAGCGCAGGTAAAAATTTCCTACGCCCATATCTTGCACCTGAGTTGGAAGTTATAAATCACGTTAACACGCAACGTTATGCGCAAGTTCAAGAAAATCGTGCATGGCTCTGCCCTATAATAGAAATATAGTTTTACCTGGACGCCAAAATATTCCCTTACGTGGGCATAGAGACGATGGTTCCATTTTCCTTCCAACATCCAAAAACAATAGTGTCGTCAGCAATGAAGGACATTCTTGCGAGCTTTTCCGGATTGCCGCAGGTGATACTAAACTGGAGGAACAGCTCAAAAATGTGTCTGCTAATGCAACTTATATCAGTAAAACCACACAAAATGAACTCAAAAACCGCTGCGGCGAAGATATACAGAAAATAATATTTTAAAGGGTTCACTAAGCAAAATGGTTTTCATTAATATTAGATGAAACTGCTGACGCATCTCATAAAGAACAGATTACCATTTCTGTCATATAAGTGCACGAGAATATTTGTCGGGAGGATTTCGTGGCTTAAATTGATTGTTTCGAATCACTCAGATCTGAAGACATCGAAGGAGAGAGAAACATCTATCCGGCAAAGCTCTCGCCCACATTGTAATAGACTTTTGCAAAAAAACTCTCTTGACTTACAGAAAAATTGTGTCGGCGTCGGAAAGGATAATTGTGCAGTTATGACATCTGAAATGAAATGTGCCGTTCAAGAAATAAACATAATTGCACGCAATGCAAAACGTTGCCTTTGTTTGAGCCACACCCTGAACAACTCTCTTAACAAAACTAACAATGTCATAGCATGTGGCAACTCTGTGGCCAAAATGAAAGAGATTATATCTTTCTCCAATTTATCTGCGAAAGTCACAGTTTTTTTCCGTAATTTGCTCGGTCGATACTTTCCGGGTCTTTGTGAAATTAGGTGGCAAGAGAAAAATGATGGCACAATTCAATTTTGCACATTGCTACCTGAAAATTGCGAAGGTCTGGAAAGAATTACTAAATGGGATGGTAGTCCCGAAACAAACACCAAGGCATATGAAGATATTAAAAGCATCACTGACAGTGAATTCATTGTAACAACATTTTACTTAAGTTATTTTTTAGGCACAACTCTTGGAGAGAGATTTGGGTGGCTCTTACCATCGAGGTTTCGCACAACTATTGCATTAAGTCGACTCCATCAGTCACCTACACATGATGCTGTATCCACTATTAATGTCCTTAAATATGTTATTTCAGTATTGCACGAAAAAAGAGAAGTTGCTAATTCTAGCTTAAATAATATACTTCTCAAAGCAGATGAAATTGCAAAATTTCTAGGTGTCGAAATAAAAACCCCGTATACCCCACAAAACCTGTGTAGAGGGCAAACCCTCCTAGCGCCGGTCAAGGACCAGTGGCATTTTTCAGTACTGCCATTAACATGCCTCTTCTCGATCGCGTTCTGAATTACCTGCGGAATAGTCTAACTGAAGGAGTCAAGACGAATTTTGACCTTTGCTTGGTTATCCCCTCCATTATAATTAAAACCATCACATAGTCCACAAATGTGTCAGAGGCAAAAAACAATCTGCAAAAGCGAGTAGCAAAGGTGTCGCTAGTTTACGAGCATGCTTTTAAAGACTGTGCAAATAGTTTGGAGCCAGAGTACGCTATATGGCTGGAAAACTGGCGGCGAGTGCACACCGAAAAAAGTGATATTTCGATTACTGCTTTGGAAGTGTTAAAAGTTACCGATAAAGACATGTTTCAGGCGATACGCATCTTAACAAACATTTTAACTGCGTTAACAGTGAGTGTTGCAACGGCCGAAAGGACTTTTTCTACTTTTCGTTGCCTGAAACCTTGGCTACGTACACGAACTGCAGAGGAGAGACTTAGCAGACTGGCTCTTCTACATATCCATAGGGATATCAACATTGATGTGGAGAGCATTATAGACAGAAACGTAAAGCGTAAAACAAGGAAGTTAGATATTATTTTATAGAATTTGTGGAGTATGATTTAGCACAGATTAATTTTCATGACAAGGAATATCCTTTTAAATTGTTTGTGTAATAGTTAGTTATGTATGCCTTCCAAAATCTATGTTGCCATTCCTTCATAAAAGTAATTTTTGTTTGAACTGAGAGATTTAATAAAAACAAATTTTGTTTGATTATTTTGACTCTGATTTTGTTTAAATTGATTTGCAAAGTTTTTTAAAAATTGATTTGTTTGTAGTTTATGGATATCGCACGTTGAATTTGCACTGTGCTTTTTTGTAAGCACTGAAGTATTTTTGTGTGTTTTGTCTGCAATTTGTTTGTGGTGTTCTGTTCCGATGTCTACTTAATTTTTGTCGATACATGCCAAATATTTATAAACAATAGGAGTATGAAACTCTTGCTACTCTAAATATAAATTTCTGTGAGTAATTATTTATGTCAAAATTTATTCAATCATATTTTTTACAAAATGGTTTATGGAACATTTATAGTGTTGTCAATAAGTATATAGACATACCAGATGATACGTTTAAAGTCAGTGCCTCACTTATCAATTCTCTGAAGATTCTTAACAAGGACCTCCCCCCCCCCCCCNATCACTTTGTATTCTTGGATCCACCCTTGCATCGTACTGACTTTTAGGAATTATATTTTTCTCATTTTTTTCTGTTTTTGTTAATTCATTATATTTTATTTTAGGCATTAAATGTGTTGTACGGAATATAATTATTGCCTTTGAGTGATCATTATGACGAACACCATAGTAAAAGATTTTCTTTAAAATACAATTATTATTAGTTAAATTTAATTATTTTAAATAAATAAAATAGATTGGGGTGTTGGTGTGTTGATTTCTGAAGAAAAATCAATAAATATAAACCATGGTAAACTATTGCCTTACAATATCAGATAAATAACTGTTGGTCCATTGCACTGCAGAAACTTTGAAAAAAGGTGTTTAATTTTTAATAAATTATATGTTTGCTCAGAAAATTTAAATAAAAATATATGTTCAATTACAAAGTTATTTTGAAAAGCATTCTTCTGCAACACACCTCTTGCAAGTAGCCCTGGAGCAGGGACACAAAACATCTGTTGAGTACCAATATTCAGAGTCCCACCAAGCCAAAGAAAACTCACGAGATGCATGGGAGGCAGGCCCCGGTGGATATGGATGTGCAGAGTGTGACCTAACACTCGAGGGCAAAGTAAGGTAGGCAGAGCCTAAAATTCTACCCTATCATATTTACATAAAAAATATAACCAGCATTGTGTCGATGACCAATTATATCGCTCATTTACTGCAACAATATCATAACTTAAAATGTGTGATTTCTCAGGAGATACATTTTTAACTTAGCAATTGTTTTAATTATTTACGACAATGATAAAGCAATTTATTGCTCGAAATATGAAATCAACAATATAGACTAGTTTGAAAAATACATGATAATACCTTCGATCAGTACTGTTGTTCCGTTCACAGCCCCAAAATCACCGCAATGTGCACTTATGGCAATATTGATACAAAAATGACTTGTCAAGAACATCTATAGACACATATGACGTTCTTGTTAGAAAAAAGTAAGGTTAATAATTATTTTTTCAGGCTATTACAAGTTGTATTACAATTGCTAATTTACACCAAACTGTAAACACTGTACATCTTGGTATAACAGCCAAAAGAATTGAAAACAAAAATAATTTTTAAGAGAGATTATTAAAATGAGTCGATATTAAACATAAATTTAATCTTGAAAATTACTATCATCATAAACATTGGTTCCAATTCCCATTACATTGCAGTTTATGTCCAAGAGTGTGTTAGTAGCCTACAAATTTTGTAACACCTGGGAATGAGGCTCTTATGAAGTAAGTCCAGAAGATCTTCTTTCTTCTTTGCTGCAATTCCTAGCCTGGAATAAAACGCAGGCATCAACTGGATTCTGGAATTACCAACTTTCTTCTTCTTGATATCGGCTGCCTCTTATAAAGTCTCAGTGTATGAATTCTTATAAAAAAAACTGATGTGGGTGTTTCTTTTTCAACATTCAGAACCTTTACTGTTGACAATTGCAATGTTGTCACATTCAAGAGACATATGTCACCAGCTAGAGCTTTTAAGTCATGGGAGTCCTCATAGCAAAGCTGGTATATGTGGAATGGCTCTCCGGTTTTTCAAGCAGAACGAATGGCAGAGGCAATGGATTCAGGTGCATACATTGGTCAACATCTGAGAAGACGCTAAACCTACCTTTCTATTAATGAATTAGCGGAATCGTCTTCATTCTGCATATACCATTTTATTAGATATTTATGTGTGATAGTTCGTATTCCCATGAAACGTACAGCATGCAAGTAGAGAGCAAGCACGAATTTGTTTTTTCTGCTGGCCAGCGCAGTTGTCAGAATTTCTGCATCATGTTTGGTTGTGGATATGTGTCTCAATTACTTCAGTACATAGTTACCAAGCTCATTCATATCACAAATGGTCACCATTTGTCTCGTCCCATACAAAACAATGACAAGTATTGTCTTTCAAATTGTAAATTGTAAAATTTAAGATATTTGACTTGCACTAATAATAAAGCACTAACACATTCCTTTAGGTAATTGCATCACTGCCTAAAAGTCTTACTTTGATCCAATAAACGAAATGTTAAATTCTTGTGTGAACACTCAATCAAACATAGTTGGCAAATTGTACCTTTTTCGCTTTGCAATTGGCCACGTAGTCCTTGCAAATGTCTGCAATCGATTTACTGCCATCAATAAACAACCTTGATGTTTGTGTACGTCTGCAATGGCTTTATAACTTTGGAATGGAATCAATATGCTGCTCAATTCCTTCCATTGGGCCCGGATCCACTGTATTCTGTTTTCCAAGCTTCCCTTTTAGGTCATGTTCCAGCAACACAATGAGCTACACTGTTCTAAGTTTTGGCAAATTTTACCAAAACAGTCAGCGTCCAAAACACTTTTACAAAACTGCCATAGTCCTGGACAATGATTGTTTTCTCCTGAAACTCAAGATTGCGGTTGTTTTGTTTATGTAGCAAAAGTTTGTAAAAAAAAATTGTAACTCATGTGAATATAGAGGCACAAAATAAAGGAAAACAATATATATGAATCGCCTAGACAACGAAGATTATATACTTTAGTGAATTACCTTTCCATCTGCCAGGGCTGCGCCGCCAGTGCGGTTATCAATACTAATGTAAGAGATGCCTACTTGTCTCTGTCATTTTCTTAGTATATGGTCAATACATTCACATTGTACACCAATAGTGCATGTACAGGCAAACAAATGCTACAAAAATAAAAATATTAAAGGGAGAAACATACATAATATATAAGGGCAAAGAGACACCTGTACGAACATCAGGACCTGACTGCATGTAAGCATTTTACATCAATAGTATTGTGGAAAGGTTATGTTCTTAGAAATCTGTGCGAAAGTACCAATGCATGGCATCTGTTAGGTTAGCATACAACTACTGTCAGGAAGTGTACAAAAATAAAGATAATATATTAACATTGTCTGTGTCTGAAATATAGCGCATTGGTTCACTTTGCAGATGTTCACACCTACAGTGATTTAAAATAGTAGATGGAAACCAGGGAAAGAAGATTCTTGAGCACTTTAATGCTTTCCACACTACAGTTGATCAGGATTCTCATCTTACATGCTTGATTTCATTTCATGTTCCGGAACGACGACGACCTACGATGACCTACAATGTTAAAAGTGAGGCTGAAATGATGATAATGATAACCTAGATTCCGGTAAGTATGATAACAGTGGTTCCTTTCCATATAAAATAAAGGGGTCCGGATGGATAAATTCCAGTATGCTTCCAATCTTTTATGAGCAATCATGGAATTAATAGGGGAATAGTAAGAAGAAGACAACAGAGCATTGTTGCTTTTGGATGCTCACCTACGGACAAACGAGGGAAAAATTGCAACATGCACATTAGAACTCGTAAACTAGCCATGGATTTGATTATTGATCACTAGGGCCACCTGTTTTTCGCAAAAAGATTTACGTGGAGGCCAGATTTCATTACCCTATGTGCACACTTGTAGTCTTCATTTGGCTATTGGCGGCTTGTCTTTGTGTACAGAATTACTGCTACAATAGTGAGCCAATCAGAATTAAGTTTCTCCAATACTGACCATCTGTTATTCGCGGACAAACAAATATAATGTGTAACAATTCAAATTATCCAATCACGAAAGTGGTTCTCAACTAAAGTGTTTTGGAGCACAACTTGTCCTGAAACCTTTTCGCGAAAAACAGGTGCCCCTATCGATCACATGTCACTATTCAAAGCTCGCACTTCACACTATTCACGATTAAAGAACCCCGATTGACTATACCTGCCAGAAACTTTTATCATCCGAGAAATGCACGACATGTTCTTACAGCTGTACAACATTCGGGTTTCACATGCTGTTCAATGGAGCATCTTCAAATAATTTTTCAACGTGAGGTTTGGAATGCCACGTAGTGACACCTGTGCATTGTGTGACAGTTTGCAACAGAAAATTAATGCAGCTGAAACTGCAGAAGAAAAACATCAGCTCTCTATTGAGAAAGAATTTCCCCTACGAAAGGCAGACTAATTTTTTTGAACTAAAGCGAATGTATAAGACACAGGCTCACCAAGGTAAATTAACATGATGTGCTTTTGATTACATGCAGAATCTACCTCTCCCTCATATTCGGACAAGTGATGTTTTCTACAGATGGCAGTTGTAGTACTACGTTTTTGTTATACATGACATTGGCAGAAAAATGACCAAATGATGAAATATCACAGTTGCTTGAATATTTTAATATTTGTGGCACAGGCAGTGGGTACGGAAATTTAGTTCTGTTCAGCGACGGATGTCTTGGACAGAACAAAAACTATGTTATGGTACGATGCTATGCGTGCTGGTACATGGGTTGACACTGGTTAAGAAAGTAATCCATGTCTTTCCTATAAGAGGTCATTCTTATCTCACAGGTGATCAAGATTTCAGCCTCATTGACGCTCAAAAGAGAAAACATACAGCTGAAGTACCAGGTGAATGGTATAAGCTTAGAATGAACATCCATCCCCTTTCAATGTGATAAATATCCAAAGGGAATACATAATTGATCTGTCGGCTGTGTTGACGCTATATATTTGAAACAACCTTGACTACCCATAAAAATAAAAGGTGTCAGGATGCTACAAATTGACGCCAATCGTACTTATGTAAAGGTGCTTTACCATTATTCAGGTGTTTGGGAATACATCTATATCCGCAAAAATGTCATGCTACCAGCCTCTTTTCATATGCCTCCAGCTTATGTTGCATCACTATATCTGACTAATGCAAATCTCAAGGATGTTCAACATATTGCTACATTCTTTAAAAAATCTGGCAAACACAGAATACTACTTCAACACACCTTCCAGAGGAGAAGAAAATCCAGCACACCCGGAGAATAACCCTAATGAATTTGACAACCGTTGGAAATGACAATGATGCCCAGTGTACAAGTCGAACACGATCATGAACGTTTCACAACCAATCTGCTTGGGTTACCGTTAACTATTGTTTTTTTTTCAGTGGTTTATGCTTTAAGATTGAGTGGGAAATGCAGCGACAAGTCGGATCAGTCTTGTGAATAGTGGTTTGTAATATATTGTGTAGCAAATGTATTGGTATTGCATGTGTTTCATACTAAAATAATAATAGTCCGCACATAATTATGGTTTTAAGGAACATTGTATGGCCTAATAAATTATTAAAATTACTGAATAGTACAACACTGATGTGGGGACATCCATACTACATATATCTGCTAATGTCCAAGTTCTAAAAACTATATGCTGGTTTCCAGAAGTAGTTTTACATGTTTTATTCAAAAGTTAGACAAATGGACTATGGTGGCTATAGCAAAAAAAAAAAAAAAAAAAAACGCCTCATTTAAAGGTATTTGTACCACTAACAACTTTTAAATTTAATAATAAATTATAAATTTTGAGGTTATTTCATTAGTTCAGAAGAAAGGGGCTAAACATCATGTTGGATGGGCGACTTGCTGCACTATAGGCTGGCTCATGCACATGCAGAGAAAAATGGAATAAAAAAGGTGGACTTTTCTGCTGCTCTGTCACATTTTGAGGAACACCCTTGCCAACTGCAAATTTTCTCACCTCAACCTGACATCAAGAAAGGTATGAACGAGGCAATGATACATCAGAAGGCCATGAGCAGGATCGTGGACAAGTGTCAGCATGACATTATATAAGTCCAGGCCAGGATAAAAATAATAGTTGGGACAAAATTACTAATTAACGAGGTCGGTTATAAAATAAACACAAGAATGAATTACCAAATACGGCAAATACTGGACGATCAACCCATCAAGAAAAGATAAAGAGAGGAGCGCAAAATTTACCAAACAAAGCCATTGATCCCACCCCACCCGCAAATCATTCTTACTTCAAGACACCAAATAAAGTCTTACTAGCAGTGTTAGCCACAGAGGCAAGGTCAGTGAACACGCAGATGCCCCTACGATGCACTCGACAAGCCTTTGCCCAACTGGATGAGTTTGAGAGAGGCCACAGTGTCAGCTTCTGAGAGGTAGGTTAAAAGTTTCGGTACATTGCTCTCCAATTGAATTGTTCTGCATTCACTGTGATTTGGTGTTGGGCATAGTGTGAACCGGAGGGTACACACACGTCGCCAAGGCTCGGGTCGATACCGAAGGACCAACAGCAGAGAGGATAGTTTCATTGTACGACAGGCTGTAAGCACTCCATGGGCATTGCTGCGTACCATCCAGGGTCATGGCAAAGTAACTGGGGATATGCGTGTATCCAACAGTACCATATCCAGGAGGCTAGCAGAGCAGGACCTGTCATTGCATGGTCACTTACGACATCCACCATTACGATTTGAGCATCGCCAAGGAATTGTGACCATCTGCTGGAAACGGGCAGCATGGCAGCTTGCATGTTGGCAACATAAGTTTTTCAGTTATGAATCATGGTTCTGTTTAGATACAGACGAACAGACGACCACATAAATCGAGTCTGGAGACGTTCTGGCCAGCACCATGAGCCACACTTCGTTGTAGAGCAGCACACCGCCCCAATGAGAAGACATGTAATGGTCTGGGGTGCCATTTTCTACTATTCCAACACCCCACTGGTGGTGATCGAAGGAAAACTGTTGGCGCTGCAGTATAGTCAGGAAATTCTGCGACCATGTGCACTCCCCTTCCTGGCGGAGCTTGACAACCCCAATTTCCAGCAGAATAATGCTCATACTCACACAGAGTGGGTATCTCTGGCCTGTCTTTGTGATGTAAACTTGCTTCCTTCGCCAGTAAGGTCCCCAGACCACTCGCGTGTCAAGAACATTTGAGGCCAGATTCGGTGGCAACTTCAGCCATCGGCAACTACGGCATATTTGGAGGGTTGTGCCAGCTGTCGCAGGGTTTTCCTCAGGAAAACATCCGACCTCTGCATGCCTCCATGCCCGACCGTATCGCCACCTGTCACAATGCTATTGGTCGTCGGACCCCATACTAAGTTGTTTCCTTCTAATCATGCTTGTTGTGGTTTTATTGTGGTACAATATTTTGATATTTTTATGGATACATACTGCTATGAACTGGGCCTGTATGCACTCATTTGCCTCTGCAATGACACTTTCAATGTAAAAAATGATTTTGCAAATTACTGTATTTAGCTCAAGCCTATTGAAAGTGCTAAAAAAAAAGTTAGTGGCGATAATACGAACCTTTTTTGGTATTTTTCAGGTAGGATGACATAAATATTATATATATATATATATATATATATATATACATATAATGCATTTTTTGTGGAGATAGTCTTATGAAAAATTCAAAGATATGTTTTCCACACGTTGGGATAAACAATTTAATTTCTATTAAAATTGCTATGAAAATTAAAATTTACGATGGTAAGTATATAAACGAAATCAAAGAATTTATTGAAGTATAAAATTGAAAACATTTTTATATGTAATAAAAAAAATTCAGCTGTCACGATTCAACAGACTTAGTATAGCAGTACTATTCATAACTTATGAATCTACTGTCTATCTCCACATTATTTTGGCAGTAATTCATAATTATGATATCTCGAGATAATTTTTTGGCAGTGTTAAGTTTTTTCAAACTTTTTTCTGGCTATATGTTGTAGGACATATCAGTAAAATATATATTTGACAGTTATAAACATGTGGATTGTACATAAACATATACAACTACTCACCTGAGAGGTACAGCTAATCTTTCCTCAGGGCTTCACAGGTTTCTGTATTGTTGTTTAGTGTGAAAATTTTGGTCCCACTAACAAAAGCAACTCATCAAACAAACTTGACAGGCTGTGCCATTACAACAATTTTTCCACAATTTGAGGCAAATTATTTTTTTCAGATATATAGTTTCATGTGACTCAAAGGTACCAGTTCGATAAAAACAATTATTTCGTTCACATAGGAAGTTTTAAGGCACGTGATGAATTCAAGGACCTGATAAGAGAGTTGATTCATCTGACTAATTTAATGGAAATAATTTATGGCAGGGATAACAAGAGTCCCCATTTCTCCACTGCATGGGCATGTCTCTCGCTTCGCTTGTTTGTACAAGCGTTTCATTCCCGTCAAATTTTCAGGAGTTTTCCTCCTAATGCTCATCATTACAAATCAGCCCCGTGATTAACACCAAGATCATTATTTACCACCCAATCCTCAGCGTGTGTCAAAACCCATTACTCTTTTCTCTTACTCTTCTTCTCTTACAAATGTTCATGACTTGTGTTATTCGTTTTTGGGTAAATTTTTGGTGCTAAGTGACCGATGAATTTTTGAAATGTGTATTTATACTCTGTTCAACTTGTTTGATGTTTTGAGGCATTATTTTGGTGATTTTTTTTGTTGTGTATTCTTTAAAATAGTGTAACGTCCACTTACAAAAAAAAAAGGGGGAAGGGTGGGGGAATCTGTGGCGTTGCAAAATTTTTCCAGAATTTTAGGGAACATAATTTGTTTAGATTTTACCTAACTTTTTATATATTTTTAATTTTTGCCTTACTGTGTTAGTATTTTGGCCACATTAGGATGATTTAAGTAAATTAAATTTTATGGTTACCATGTTATTTCAGATTAAATTTAATACAGGTATTCATGTGTTGGAAGATAATACAGAGTTAACTTTGCTTCCCAGCCTGGCTGGAGGCCTGATGAAATCTCGCAGGCAGTTTCAGTTGGACTGGATGTGCCTTGCAGTGTTTGAATTCCACAGGGGCACGGGACGCTGTCCCTGTATCTTATCCGCATCTGTTCCCAGAAGTGCAAAGTTTGTGTTTGTCGCTGCAGAACATATGCATTATTGTTGTGTGCCATTTTAGTGCCCCCAGCGCATAGTGTACATATGTTCCTTTTGGCGCATGATTCATGAGTATGAATGAGCCAGGAGATGGCCGCCATCTTGGATGACGTTTCCACCTGCTATGTCATTCTGGTCGGCTAGCAGCCATCTTATATAGACAGAATCACTTGTGTAACCAAAAATCACTTCAGAAATCAAGTATTTTACCAAAATGAGGAAGTCGGAACCGAAGCTCCTCAAAGCAAGAGCCGAGAAATCCTCAGGCGAGTAGGAGGATTCGAGGCTTTTAGCAGAATGAACCACTTAACCCTCATCATTAAAAGAGGATTCGAGGATCTGAACCAGGTCCAGCTGACCGAGGAGGATCAGCGGACATGGCCCCCTCTCCCGACCACCATCCTGCACCTACCACGTCCACCCACCCCCCTCACAACACCACTTTCCACCCTGACCACAATCTCTCCCTGCCCCACCCCTTAGCAGTTATTGTAAAAAATCGAAGAACATATAACATTACCTTACCGTACCCCTCACTCATTCCAACACCCTCAACACTCCCCATCTTCTCCTCCTGCAATTATTACAAAATCGAGAAAATCGAAAAAATTTCAAAAAATCGAGGAACATATAACATTAACCTTACACTTATTCCACCACCCTCACATCACCCCCTCTCCGACCCTCCATCCCCTGGCAATTATTATAATAGTAACAAAAATTTTCTAAAATTGAGGAACATATAGTGTTAACATCGCACTAACCCCACCACCACAACCAACTCCCCCCCCTTCTCCCTCTCTTATTTTTCACCCAGTCATAAAAAATCTAGAATAATAACAAAAAATTAAAAAAAATATTCTAAAAATCGATGAACATATTACATTACTGACTCCGTCCCCATGTTGAATGATGGCGACCTTGTTCTTGATCCCAATGACCTTGAAGACAAAACATCGAGAAATAATTGTAAATAATCGAAACAAACTAATAAAAGTTTAGGAACATATTTCATCACTGACTCCGACCACCATGTAAAATGCTTGTTGACCTTTGACATTGAAAACCCAAATAAACTCAAAAAATTAAAAATAACTTACAAAGACATTATTTTAAAAAACTTACAATTCCAGATGTTCCCCCAGCACAACTACCAGCAGTCGACTGACATCACCAGGATTTGGGAGGCTCGCATTTCGAGGGCATAAAAGTGGGATCCATACTGGTTTATTAGGCATAGGGTATGTAAAATCTTAAGTAAGTATTTATTATCTGATTTTGAAAAATCTTTTTTAATTAGAAAATTATATATTTATTTTTAATTTGTACCAAACTGTACATACAGTATTGCGGCAAAAACGAACAGTATCTCATTCAGTTACTTCATTTCCAGTCTCCTCTCTTGAAGTCTAATTAATAAATTATATTAGAATAAGAAAATTATGCATTGTCTCTACTTTTATGCTGGTATAAATATGTAAATAAGATTGTTTTAAATATATGTATATGTGACCAAACTTGGCCCTTCATACAATTAGCAACCACCTGCCCAAGTAATGTTATAATCATGGTATGAATCAGCATCTAACAACACTTTTATAGACATACTTGGCATTAATAGAAATACCAATAGTGCTAGGCCCATGAGATATGGAATTTACGGGGGTGATAAACAGTCTTAACTTCCGTGCTTTTCTTGAACACCAATCCAACTATCTAGCACAATATTTCCATTATCCATGCCAATCCATACCAATTCACACAACAATCCGCACACCAATCCACATCAATCCACTTACAAATAACATATTTTTATATTAATATATAATATCCTTTAGGCATGTGTTTTTTCATTACCATATCATATGCTTATAGATATATAAATTATGCATAATAATATATAAAATAATTTATCATATAAATGTATAAATAATTTTAATTCAATTTATTCCTTATATATTATATTACTATTATTTATTAATGATATATACAAGCGACGATATCTGCTCTATCAGAGAAGGAAAGATAAACACAAATCTTACCGGGGGGAATAATAATATCGGAAGTTCGCGAGCATTTGGTTATGTAAGTATTAATTTGAATAGCCGTAATTTATTTTTGCCATCTGTTTTGATTTTTTATAATTTTCTGGTGAAAAGAATCGTGATTATATGGAATAATGAAAGTCAGTAGTAGCTCAGTTGAGGTTCTGACACCGTGATTTAAACATTGATTTGGAAGAGAACACTATCCTTGTACCGAAGATTATTCGCTCGTACGACTGACAATGATGAAAATGGAGTCGGAACCTACGTCTTCATCGTCGTATCGCCGACAGTGCAGATACTGCGATAAAGTATATGCGTTCGAATACAATGCGCGGCGACATGAGAAGAGTGAATGTCTGAAGAACCCATCTCGTGTGATTTTTAGCTAGAAAAAACTGTCCTAGGCAATTCTCACGAGGTGATAATTTGAATAGACATGCCAAGGTCTGTAAATTTAGTATTCCTTCTCCTACCGAGAAACGGCATGTGACGACGTTGATAGACTCAGACATTTGACTGGCTTGCACAGTAAGGAGATATTTTCAATCATCGGTGAACTTAAGGAAAGGGGCTACATCGTTTAAAACCATTGCGTACTATAGAGCATCTACAAACATCAGAGAATTGCAAAGACTGGATGTATAGAAAAAGTAGGATAATACATTTGTGTGTTCTTATTTTTGCTTTTTTAAATTCATTAAACCTTACTCTACCGCTTTTATGAAAAACTTATTATTTCAGAGGTGTATAAAATCTAATGAAATGGTCTATTTTAAGTAAAAATTGCGTGAGAAAGAGAGCTAAGGGGAATATGGTTCAATCTGAAGTACTATGCCTCTCTCGTGCTGTTTAAGTCTGCTGGATTTGGTTTGACAAACAAACTGAGGAAGGAATGTTTTTGAGGAATAAGGAATGATTTTGAGGAATATTTTTAGGAATAAGGCATGTTTTTGAGAAATATTTTTTTGAATGTAGAAAGGTTTTGAGGAATACTTTTAGGAATGAGAAATGTTTTTGAGAAATATTTTAGGAATCAGGAATGTTTTTGAGGAATGGGGAATTTTTTTAGGAATATTTTTAGGAATGAGGAAGGTTTTTAGCAATGAGGAATGTTTTTGAGGAATGAAGAGTGAAAATCTGGGAGCGCCCCTGCCGGGAATCGAACCTGTCTCGTCGTGTTGGGGCGAAGAAGCCGAGTGAAGAATGGGCTGGTGTTGACGTGGACCTCCTGTGCGAAAACGTGTGTACAAAAGAAAGGACGCTGTGTGCGTACTCGTGATGGGAAACCGAGAGCTCCAGCCGCTGCGTCGCTGCGGTCCCTCTCTTATGCGACATCGTAGAAAAGGTCATCGTTGCGAAATGGGACTGGGTTGTTGTTTACGATGGGGAGTCTGAACTAATGTGTCAAAATCTTCATAATTTCGCAGATTGCAATAGGCCTTCTAACCTGAGATGTCACTCCTCCAGCCTGATACTTTTTTATTTTGCATGGGTAATAAACCTCACGTGCCTTAATTTCAGTATTTTTAATAATTGTTTTGTGAATCTATTGCTTATGTACTGGCAAAATACGAGATTTTGTACCTTCGTGGAATCACGAGGGGCTGATAGAACGCAAGTATGTTGGCTAGCATCAGAATTCTTTCTGGGCATGACAGAGGTGCACAATGTTTGTCGCAAAGATGAACACCGATAATTGGTGATTTAGCTCTCGCTTCTGATTTGAAAATTTATCTTTCGTCTATATATGTGATATACTGGCATGCCTGGGCTGAAACATTGCCAACGTGCGTATGCATACCCACAGGTTCATAATGAACTGGGGACTATTTTAGAATTGGTATTTAGCTCCGATATTATGACACGTACTATGTAATTGAACAATAATAATATTAAGGGACTGGAGTTTTTTTTTTTCAATGGTAAGGTTTTGTTGTGTAAACATAAACGTTTTCTTTGAAGGTTGAAAATTAATATGACTTAAAATAATAGTTTTTTTTTTCACCTCAGAATATCGCTTTGATTCGGAAATATAAATATGTAGCACTGTTTAGAGCATGAAGTGTATTATCTTAAGTTCGTTACTAGGCATTTTTTTCCCTATTTCTGTAATGGGTAGCCTGTTTTCTCTTACCTTAATTTGGTTTCATGCGCATGTGTGTGTATATATAAAATCGATGCAAAAATGTCTTAGGTTTTCCCGTCTCAACAAGGGTTTCAATATTTTATTTATGAAAGGAGGTTTATACTCGTATTTGCAGATGTGAGCGGGTCAAATATTTTGTTAGATCTCCCCCACCTCCAAAAGGTTTAACATTAATTGGTCACTGTTTACGTGGGCGTGGAAATATTTCTAAGTATGTGTTATAAGCGGATGAAAGGACTCGTTCGTTGGAATACGAAGAGAATAATAATGACCCGATTCGTTACATTATTCTTAAGTTATCAGATTAGCCAACAACAAATCGTGTGCAAAAATGGTAGCTTTAAATACCTGTAAAATAAATATTGGTATCTCAGTATGCCTGAAAAATACACGGAATTGCTGATACCAAATAAATCTTTGCGCTTAATATAGTGATTTTTTTAAAAGTTAATACGTACACATTTTCCTGCATTACGTGTTGCGACTTTTTTTTAATGTTTTTCGTCCTAGAAAGTGGATGGCTCGTGATTCTGAAAGCCCGATGCTGCGGATTAGATGTGAGATAAAATGGCGCTACCCCCTTCTTCTTGTAATGAACATATATACATATTTTTTATTCGTGACTGTATTAGATTCTCTTATAATAGTAGCGTGGATTTACATTTTCTAGGGGCTGTCCAAGCTAAAATAATAGTAAAAGTATATTTTATACTATTTTGAGACGGAGCGAGTTGCTACGGCAAGCGGAAACAAGTAAGGTCTCGACCAAGAAACCACCCCGGCATTCGCCTGGAATAATTTTTAAAATAGAAATTCGGGCCGAACGAGTCGAGTATCGAACCCGGGTCCCCTTGAACATGGGTATCTCCTATTGTTGCCTTGTGCGTGCAGATATCTGTGTTTATTATCGTATAAATTAAAGTTGGCGTGTGTGAGAAATAAAACATGCTGCTGGAGCGATGCGCCTCCTCCACGCTTCACACCATACCGACCATCGCTCAGCTCTCCGGCGGTCAGTGCGCTAGGGCAAAGTCCAATTCAACACCTGGTGCAGCGCGACTGGAGGTGTGTGCGAGCTCAGATTACGACTGCACGAGTCTCTCGTTTACTTCTGTAATCACACTCGTATCCACTTCTTTAAGTAAGCTTTTGTCTTAATAGTTTTTTAATGCGTCTATCAGTCTCTCCTGCAATTGGTATATTTGGGCTCTGTGTGCGCGTTTGTGGGTGTTTGACGTATGGAAAAGTGGAGAATGTACACTTTTTTTCTTATTTCTTAGTTTCACAGCATCTCAAACTACCTTTGGTTTCATCGGAATTAATAAAAAATTTAACATTTGATTTTTTATACGAAAAAAAAAAAACAAAAAGGTGGAGTTCGAGCCAGAATTTATTTACAAACAATNAACAAAGGTGGTGTTCGAGCCAGAATTTATTTACAAACAATTTGTACATATAATTCATTTTCTACATTCGAAAGGGATTACCATAACTTTAAAATTTCATGGCCTTCGAAATGCATTGACTGCATTATGCTCTAATTTTTTCGCACTTGTGAAGTCTTTTCTTGTGTGTCTCGACGAGGTTGAAGNCAAAGGTGGTGTTCGAGCCAGAATTTATTTACAAACAATTTGTACATATAATTCATTTTCTACATTCGAAAGGGATTACCATAACTTTAAAATTTCATGGCCTTCAAAATGCATTGACTGCATTATGCTCTAATTTTTTCGCACTTGTGAAGTCTTTTCTTGTGTGTCTCGACGAGGTTGAAGGGTGGTGAATGAGAACTGTATGCACTTGTCTTTGTTAGGACTCGTATTGTGGTATACATTAGCATGGTGGACTAGCATCTCCGGATTAAAAATATTTTTAGTTGCTTAGTTTATAAATAGTGAATTCTATTGACACCTGCTGAATTAGAGGCCGCACATATACATACACATGTTCGCATGTCACTTTTAATTTGACTAAAGTTACATATAATTGTGGGGGGACTCTGGAGGGGGAGGGTTGGGCGGTTTTACCGCGGATCAGATATATAACATAATGGAGCGAGCGCACAAGAATTTATGTAAATACATCAATTTTGTTTTGTACTTGTGGTGGGTGTACCTTTACGCTAGCGTCTCCTCACGGTATATAATTTCCCCCTCCCCAACGCAAAACTTTCTATACATACATTATTTGCACGTATAAAGAACTCTATATGCGGACACTGAGCTAAAAATACCGTTGCACGTGGAGTAACCATATCGATATTTTTTTCCCGCTTCCTAAATTTCCTAACGTACTTATTTTCAAATTGGGAGGATATGTTTTTTAATGATAAGCGTCTATCCGTCGGTGAGGAGGAATGCATGGGATCCTTCAGTGTGCATATCGCATACCGTGAGGTGTAGCGAAGTGATTTTAACACTCTTTTTGGATTTTTTGAACCGTGATTACTTTACAGGAAGCTGCATAACGCATCCGTACACGACAGATAATTTTTTCCAACATGAATTTTAAACAAATATTTTACTGAGGGGTCAATCATTTTGTTTAGAGGGTATGGGGCTCTCGGTGATAGATTTTTCGTTAATATTTACCCCGAAACATGCTCTTTGAATGCTTCTTTCTCGTGACGTATATTTCCAGTAGGAGGTTTTACAGTATTTTCGATATCTTGCCTTTCGAATAGAATACCTTCCTTTCGTTTAATGGGGTCTGTTTTGCAAAGCTGCGTTTGAGCCATACATTAAATTTTATTGGTTGCGTGTTTATGTGAAGAGCCAACAGCTATGTTTTGCTCCATTCGAGCTAAAAATGTGAAAATATCCTTCGAATACGCACTCTCGTAAAGGAATAGGTCTTTAGACTGTGATGGAGTGAAGTTTGGGCCTCCATGAAACCATTGACATTAACCAACCCAGACCCTGCCACGATTCTTGGGCGTGATGGTTGCTGGCACGATAGTTGATGCTCATCCTGAACCCTTGGTTTTGTGGGAAGTACACTCGTACAATGCTGAGAAGGAGACTGTACACTATAGATTTTGGCAGGTGAAGGTCCTACAGCGCCCCAGATTTTTGCATGCCTCTGCAAATTTTTTCGTGCCTAGCAAATGCCATGCCACATTTATACACTTATATGTCACTCGATCTGCATTATTCAAACTTTCAAACTTTTCGTGTCTTCGAACACATTTGGTGAATGCAAACGGAGTGTGTTACAGAAGCGTCACGGGTACTGAGGTAACGCCTTTTAAAATTAGATAGGTGGTAAATATATAAATTACAAAAAAAAAAAAAAAAAAAAAAAANTATATGAGGTTACGTATTCCTCTAGATACTAGCTGGCCCCAACCGATACTCCAAATTTGTGCAGATTTGTAATTTCGCGGGTAAAATTACGCTTATTATGTGCACGCTTGATAATATCCTGCGAATTGATGGAATTAAATATCTGAAATTACCACTCAGAATGCTAAAAGACGAGGGATGAGAGATCGATCTGTCACCTCTGGCATCAGACGAGAAACTGTGCCGAATGCCGACATTTTCCCATTATACATTTTCCCTACACTACCACACTCTGGCGGACAATACTGAAAACAAAAGTTGTAGTGGTAAGGAATAAAGCGTGGGTGAATAATTGGTCGGACTAAAGTATTAGGGAGAGGGGTAACAGAATACATATTTAATTTGAATGGTAATTTAATTAACATTAAAATGAAAGATGATTTTTGATCAATTTTAACTAAAATTTTTAATACAAAAAATTATCGATTTCATAAATTATGCAAGTAGGTATACCTTTGATTGAAAAAAACTTTATAAATATGTATACTTGAAAATTACAGGCCTTTTTTAAGTCTATGAAATAAATGTGAGTGCCGACAGCTCACTATTTCGCTGAATCGTCAGAATGAGCGGGAATAGTGTTCCATGCTAATTCCACCAGTTGGTACAAATGGTGGAGGTTTTTTGCCGGTAGTGCAGACCACACCAAACGCCATCCCATCATGTCCCACATATGTCCAATGGGTGTCAGGTAGTGTGATGGTGCTGGCCAGGGGAGTTGAAGAACACCTTCGAGAGCCAGTTGGGTATCACGAAGCGTGTGTTTACGGGAATTATCCTGTTGGAATAGGACATGTCCTTGGCGTTGTAGGAACGGCAACAAAATGGGCTGGATGATGTTCTGGATGTAGTGTTCATTGTTCAGTGTGTATTTCAGCAAACACCAGAGGCGTACGGACATCGTAAGCTATTTATCCCTAGAGCATGATGCCAGGAGATGGTCCTGTATTTCGTTGCCATATACACTCTGGTTGTTGCCGCTCTCCTGGTCGACGCCGCACTCTCACATGACCGTCACTGGTGTCAATGCAGAATCTGCTCTCACCGCTAAAGACAACTCCATGCCATTCATCCCTCCAGTTGCGTCATTCGCAACACCGCACGAGGTGGGCTACATGGTGATAAAGTGTGAGAGGAAGCCTGCCGAGCAGCACCCTTGATAGTAGCCCAGCTTCCAGAAAATGGTTGGTGATGGTCCAAGCTGACACCCTGGTTGCAACAGTGGCCCTAAGCTGTGCGGTGGGCGCCATGCGATCAGCAATGGCTGCTCGTCTGATGTGGCGGTCCATAGGGGAATCCGTATGCCACTGCCGTATGGAACCAGGTTGACGAGCATGTGGAACATCGTTGTACCACCGGCATCGCCAATAATGTACAGCAGACACTTCACGCCCTACACATTGGGCAATTATTCAGAAAGTCCATCCAGTCTCCCACAGTCCCAAAATACGAATTCGTTCAAAGTCCGTTAATTGCACGAAGTGTGGTAGTTTATGTCGTCGCAGCATGTCTACAATGCTTACTGTACACAGGTCGATGCTTGAAACAACAGACTACTCTTTCACCGAGTCAGTTGTATTGGGCTCAGCGATGTTATGCCTAGTCCGGGATTCCTACTCTGTCCACAGTACAGCACTGTTAATCATTGCATGTACTGCCCTCTCTCAGTGCCCCATGTGCATATGGTGTTACTACATCACCACTTTAGTGGTGTTCATTGTTAATTTTTCACCTGTGTAAATGTTAGGGGGAAGCTGAACGAATTAAATCGAGAATTCCCTGTATCCCACTTCGTTAAATCAGAATATAAAAACAATGTAAATGTGTGTTCTGCACGGTTCTGTAGCATTTTGCGACGAAATGCCAAACGTATTCACCGTTTGGTTGCATATTATTTTTAAAATGGCACTTTCAGACAAGAATGTTAAGGTGGAAAACGCATTAATAGCCAGACTGATTTATCAGGGACCTTAATCGTAAACACAACACGGGTTTTTTATGCTGTCCTTCACACTATAGACGAGAGAAAGTAAGATAATGTTTATTTAATACCCTTGTTTTGTTAATTATATACAAATAATATTTTTATTATTATTGTTGCTGTTGTCGCTATTGCACCATGACCCAAATAATATATGTACAAAATGAGTAAACAATTCATATATTTTTCCAATAAAATATACATAAAGACATATATAGCACACTTGATATTCTTGACATTAACCGGGCAAGTAGGCAAAAAATACAATAATTCTTTTCTGTCTATATTCACATAAAATAATTAAAAATTATTGACACAATTTGGTAAATTGCTCTCAAAACTGGAATAATACACTCTGAATAAAGTTTTATTAAAATATTTATAAATGCCTAAACAATTAAAGTAATAAATTGACTAGAATGACTATCGGAGCATTCAAAAGGATGTCAGCTGTGTGAGCCCAGGAAGGCCTCCTTTTCATAAATTCAAAACATTAAAAATTATTATTGAAAAAAAAAAAAAAAATTGAAATTTTGGTGGAGGCAGTCTAATGACCCGCCAAAGATTCCGCCGAATTTAAAGCTACTGAATGAACACAATTTAAAATGCAGACAACAACCCAATGCGAGAGTCGTAGACACCATGATTATTTAAAAAAAGGAATTTATCCTTGGGCGTCGAACAAACAATGCACAGAACGTTAAAACAGACAAACACAGCAACACGAGGTTTTAGTTATAACAGAAACCCAATTTGGACTGGCGACCGAAACCACAATAAAAAAAAACACTAACATTACTGCTTACCCAAGACAAACACAGCTACGCCACACCTAACACTAAAACATTAAAAATATCCCATTTAACACATAAACTTATTCCATGACTCACAGTTTTAATTTACCTAACGCTCGGCAGCTTAGGTGACGGCACAAATTGCAAGGAGCCCCATCATGGCTTCACGTCGTTGGACAAGTGCGGCAATTTAATTCATAGTAGAAAACTTCAGGCAACATGGTCAGGCGACATCAGAGCTTAGAATAGGAGCGCGAGCCGTGCAACGACTTAAATGAACTACCTAAATCATAAAAAATCATGACGCACGAGCAGAGGATAAATCATGGGAGGGGAACAGGGGTGGAAAAGGAAGGGAATCCGAGCCGAGCAGAGAGTATACCACCGCGTCAAGTAGAAACCAAAGAGGAAGACTTCCACGACGAGCGTCAGTGTCGCAACCCCCACCGCAAAGCCTGTGCTCTGGCGACCAGTATCTGCACATCTTGACAAAACATCCAACAAATACCCAAAGATACAGCAGGTATAAAGCTCGTAGACACAGAAGTAGAAACTGAAGTCTAGTAGAAAAAGTTCATAGATATATTAGGTTTCAAAGTAACATGTAGAACAATCCCAATTTCACAGTGAAATCAGGGCTGATCAGCTACTTCTTGAAGTTGTCCAGGTGCGGCGGGCAGCCAAGTCCAAAAGTAACTCAGCACCATCAGAGCCGGTCACTTCTCGAGTACTGGGTATGGCACCGCAGCAGTATCAGGGGAGGTAGCAGTAGAAGTAACCATCTGATGCTCTACCTCTTTCAGCAGTCGACTAGAACAGCACCTCTGCAGCATGGCAAAGGCGACGCATGGTGGGCTCANTGATGCTCTACCTCTTTCAGCAGTCGACTAGAACAGCACCTCTGCAGCATGGCAAAGGCGACGCATGGTGGGCTCATCACAGCTCGGTGGGAAGACAGGAACAAAGCAAAAACTACAAGGGATTAGAAAAAGCAACAACAATAACTAAAATGACACATTTTTTCCTACTTGTCAAGTAAATGTCCAGAAAGTCAAGGGTGCTATATATGGCTATATGTATATTTTATTGGCAGAATATGTGCATTGTTAACTCAATTTGTACATATATTTTTTTGTGTCACTGCACAAATAATTTATGTGCGAACTCCTCTATATTTTATTCTCATATCTGCACGTTGTCTATGTTGCATTAAATAGCCAAGGTGGGGTTTATCTACACGCTCAAGAAAGAAGAATTTTTGATTGTAATACGGGAACTCGAATTTGAAGCCGACAAAAAGATAACAGTAGCTGAGCTGCACCATACCGCGGGGGGCTTGTGGCGTCAACATGGTCTGATGGCGCAACCCTCTCAGCGGGTGGTCACGGTGTCAACAATGGTCCGTATAAAGTAAGGAAATCGTCATCCCCATGAACTTGTCGTAATTTTACAAAAAACTCAGAGAAACCCTGAATGATATTAAGAGAAGCCTCTGAAGATGCCACATTTTCAGTCTCAAAATCCGTAGTATCATACATTCCGGATAAAGCGTCTGCTACCTGATTTTTGGAGCCTTGGACGAGATGAACCTTGAAACGGAAACGAGACAATCGTAACACCCAGCGACCTAGCTTGCCCAACTGTTAAGGATGGTTTACGACCCAGCTCAACGCTCGGTTGTCCATATAAGGATCACATTCGTCATGTTCTAAGCATGACGCTAATTTTTCTAGCCCATTGATACAAACCAGGCTTTCTTTCTCATAAATACCCAATTTACGCTCCGTCTCGGTAAGACTACGACTGGCGAATGCCACTGGCGCCAAACCTAACTCAGTCGGCTAGCTCAGGAGAGTGCCTAAAACCAGTGACTAGGCATCTACCTGTATAACGAAACGGCCCGAGAAATCCGATAGAAGGAGCACCGGAGGATAAGCTAACTTCTTATTTAGCAGGGAAAAGGCCGACTCCTGCTCTTGACCCCATGAAACACAAATACCTTCTTTTCTAACGAGTTCAAGGTGCCGCCAATTCTGAGAAATTCTCTATAAAGCGGGAGTAATAGCTAAGTAATCCTAAACATTTTTGCACTCCCTTCAAGGTTTCAGGTGGAAGGAAATTTAATATCGGGGCCACACGATCAGGGTACAAGTAAGCGAGGAAGATGCCGAACTCTCACATGACTTTCATCATGGCGAACTGTTGTGCAGTACCATGTGGTGTATCATCATGGGAGAATTCAATTGAAGCAAGACATGGGTGCTGGTGAGATTGATAGAGGAGGAAAATTACCTTCCATTCCAGAACATGTACATGTACTCGAAATTGCTCCAGTAACAGAAATACCAGCACCTGGCACGTGTACTGCCGGCCATAAATGGTATTGGTTATTTCCTATGCCACGATATTAATGCTGTTGTTTCGCCAAGCGAGGCACTACTGAACTCTGTGTACATCTTCAATGACTTCATGTGCGAGAAGCAAACCTGCCTTTAAGAATACTTTAGCATAGTGCAGCATATGGATATAGACTATGTGTACTTCTGCCAGACTTATTCACGAGTGCTGGAATAGATGCTATGCGATTTTGCATGCACTGTACGAATTTGAAGCATGTGTACAAAAACCATGCAATATGTACAATATGTCCACAGAGTTCAAGGATATGGGTTCTTTGTGCTGGAACGAGGAGTACAGCTTATTTGAGATCGATAAGGATTCACCAGTACATAAGGGAAGGTACAGACATAGATTCGATTAATTTATGGTAATATGCCGACCATGAGACACGACACAATTGTCCAGTTAGTACACACTAAACACTCCGATGATGATGGGGGGGGTTTAATGGAAGCTTGACTAACCATTTTGTGCAGGGAGCGGTTGTTTCTAGATAAAATTACTCCAGGGCATGAATAATCTAGTGGTGGAATATTTGGTGGCCATCGACCAGGGTGTAGAGGGCGTGGAGGCAGAGATAATAGACATGATGGCCAACATGTTGAATGTGCAGATATATGGTTACTTAAAGGCCCTTTAGAATATTATGCTGCCCAAACTAATTACAAGTATTCCCCACATCGCTACAAAAATGAACCTTGCGAGGCATAACACAAAGGTGCTGAATGTGTGTATAGTCGACTGGAAAAAATATAAAATTCTATTTCCTCAACTTGTGAGTCTGTGTGTGTGTGTGTGTATATCTATATATATATATACACACACTTGTGTGGCGTTACTTCAAATGAATGNATATCTATATATATATATACACACACTTGTGTGGCGTTACTTCAAATGAATGAATGATGGTGGACCAAACCGAACTGGTGACTGAGTTGCAGCGAGCCGTCCAAGCCATTCGCATGAAATATCTACTTAGAGAAAGTAACAGACTAACTCTCGGGCATCGAAGGGAAGAGGCTATCAAGCCCATCGCCAGTCACCTCTATGAGTTTGGACGACAATGGCAGGAAGATAACTTCACTGTCGGATATCAAATNAATGTGTGTATAGTCGACTGGAAAAAATATAAAATTCTATTTCCTCAACTTGTGAGTCTGTGTGTGTGTGTGTGTGTATATCTATATATATATACACACCCTTGTGTGGCGTTACTTCAAATGAATGAATGATGGTGGACCAAACCGAACTGGTGACTGAGTTGCAGCGAGCCGTCCAAGCCATTCGCATGAAATATCTACTTAGAGAAAGTAACAGACTAACTCTCGGGCATCGAAGGGAAGAGGCTTTCAAGCCCATCGCCAGTCACCTCTATGAGTTTGGACGACAATGGCAGGAAGATAACTTCACTGTCGGATATCAAATGTGAAAACAAATTGGAAGACTATACCTGACTCATAAATGGAAAATTCATTCGGTACTGTCTGAAATGAAAGCGGGTATCACTAGCGACGAATACAATAGGTTCTCCGATCGATTCACTGTGTGTGCGAAAATAGAAACAAATGTGAGAACACGGACCGAAAGTGGGTGTTCTGGTTGGCCACTACATTGCTTCCAAATCCAATCAGGACAGCAACAAGGCATATGGCTTGAGACACCGCGATGATAAATTGTTTATAGGAAATAAGGCGTTTTTTTTGGCCAGGAAGTGATAGATCAGCAACTGCATGGTGAAAATCATGCAAGGGCTGTGCGAATTTTTGTTTCGTAGTCGTACTGGACACTACACCGAATCGTATTTGTGCAAGTACTACCACCCAATTTAGACCATTATTGTTCATTATGTGAGGATAAATAACCCTGCATGCGAAATTCAGCATTATTGCAGGAACATTTCCACAATTGGCCGAATCGATTGGATCTGGTCTGCTGCAGAAGATTGATGGGAAATGCTAGAAAAACTATGCATTTTGGGACAATGCGAACAAACTGGTGGACATAATACGACTTTTTGTCACTTTGCAGGCTGCAGACAACTGGTTGCACACCAACGAGATTATACCCGTCACCGAAGAACTCATCGAAACTGACTACATCATGCGGTGACGAAATATCATGTTTCGAGAGGATTGCACAGGTCAGCTAGAAGGAATTATCCTTGAGGAAAGTACATCATGAAAGGCCTGGATGATACTTTGATGCTACTCGCCACCTGTGGTATACAGGTGGTTCGTAGGGTACGAGTTACCTTTACCAGGCACAGACTATGGGTGCCTTGGATGTTAAATAGAGGTAAACAATAACTTGGACTCTCAGTTTAGGTTTAAAAAAGTTCTTATTTTACCGGAAAAAACACATTCACTGACCCTGCGAGTCGGTTCCCCTTCAGTTATGAGCCTTAAGAGCGGATTAATGTACTCCCGCTTACTGCTTCTGATGTTGTGGGGGAACGCTAGGCTTCGGGGAAGGTCCCTTGAGCGACGCATGCTGGTACTTAGCTGTATTTGCAGTTCTGGTTGTTCCGGCGGTAGGTTGGGGTCCGGTTAGATGGGCGGCCCTTCACAGGCCCTCGGCTTCGTCTCGTTGGCATGATGGATACAGCGGCCTCGATGACGGCTCTCCACAACTGACTGTTCCAGGGTTCACTCCTCGGTTACCCCACGACACGACTGACTCTACATCACTGACTGATACTGCCAGGGTCCGCTCCCCGGTCTCGACTGACTCGACTGACTCACTCGTCTGACTGACTCCTACATGACTCACACGACACGACTCTCACGACACGACTCACTAACTTCGCGTCCCAGCCTGGTGCTCCTGGCGAGTCCCCACCCGACCGCCACCTTTCAGCATGGGGATTCAACTGTCCTCTCAGCGTGATGCCCCTCGTTGAGGCCACCAGTCGACTCCCACTGTTGGTGTCACACAACTAACTAACTTCGCATTCTGGCGTGGTGCTCTTGGTGAGCCCCCACCCGACCGCCATCTCTGGGCCCCGGATTGCAACTGTCAACTGCCTCCACGTGTCAGGACTCTTAATTCCCCCTCGGTGACCCTCCAGCACAACTCCATCAGCATTTTTCCACGGGTCTCCTTGGGGAAAAGGAAGGGGGGATTCCGTCAAACACCGTCAGCCCTTCTCGAGTGTCTAACTAGAGGTGCGTCGGTGAAACTCTAGCTTACATCTGCATTATCTCGGCATGTGTCCATGTTCTCACACGTCTTACTCGGAGAAGGGGGGGACCCGCAGCGATTTCACCCGTGATCGTCAGCCTTTTCTCGCGTATCTTCACTATAGGTGCCTCCCGCCTTCCTATGTATCTCATTCAGGGTTCGTCGGCGATATTCTAGCCCCCGCCCGCCTTTGCACGTGTATTAACTCCCTCGTCGGCGAATTGCTAGCTTAACTCGGCCTTTTCCCCCTGCTCTTGTCAACTGCCTGTCCGCCCCCGGGCCGGCCTGGCCTCGCGGCACCTGTCTCGCGGCACGTGTCTACTGGGGACTACATTGGGGATACTGGTTAAAGATGGCTGGGGGAATGACAGCGGCGTTTCTGAATACTAACAATATGCGGCACGCGTCAACTTTCCAATCTGACCTGGCCGAAATGAAAGAATTTGCTTATGCGAATAAAGGCTATTGCTACATTTTGACTGTCATCGACAAATTTTCCAAGTAAACATGTGCCAGGCCATTCAAGTTGAAGAATGCATGTGATGTCACCACATACATGGCTGACGTATTGCGTGAAGGACACATACTGATAAATCTCCCCACAGACGATGGGAAAGAATACTTTAATGCTACTTTATGTGCTCTAATGAAAAATTATGGCAAACATTACTAATCCATATACTCTGGACTCAAGGCCAGCATCGTCGAGCATTTTCACCACACTCTAAAAGCCAAACTGTGGAGACGTTTCATGACGAATGTAAACTACATGTAGCTGGTGCTATTGATGAAACTCATTCGTGATTAAAATTCTACCATTTATTGTACAACTTGCATTAAGCCAGAAGACTTCAATGGCAACTCCCTGCTTTTAACCGTGGATGATATTTCGAAGAGTAGCTACTCGCGCAAGCCTAAAGCCAATATCGGTAACGTGGGGTACATCTAAAAACAGAGCTACATTTCAACAATGCCTATCGTCACAACTGATCGGTAGAATTGTACAAGTTGGTTTGCATACGACATTGGTACCGACGGATGTATTACCTGTAGGATCTACATTGCAAACCATTGTAGGGGGTTTTAATGCAAATGAGAATCAGCCTACAAAGTTTGATGATGCGTATTTGGTGGAAAAGGTACTGAAATATAGTAATGGGCATGAGTGTGTGCGGTGGCTTTGACACTCGAATAGCGATGAAGCCTGGATCGAAGATCAAGATATTCTGAAAAAGACTTTATGAATGTTTTAAAGTAATGCTATGAGCATGTTTTTTTTAAAATATAATGTTTTAATCTTAGTTTCGCATTTACTATTTTTATTCCTTCTTATGTCTTTCCTTTAACACAATGGTGTCTTTCCTTTCACACAGGTCCGCATCTGTGCAGATGCGGACCTGAGAAACTGCTAAGATGACACTTCTCATGTCTGCGAACTCAGGTTACTTGACACTGCTCAAACCTGTGAAAATAGTGCAGAAGCACATACATATGCATGTGTGTGGACCCTTGTTACTTGACACAGTGTCGAGGGAGACCTGTGAAAATGCTAATACTGCTCTTCCCACACATGCATGTGTCCTGTCTCCTGGAGATAGCTAGATCTGTGAATGCGCAGAGCTAAGAAACCACTGACATGACACTTCTAATGTGTGCGAGCACAGGCTACTTGACACTGTGAAGGTGCGAACCTGAGAAAATGGCACTGAAGCATGTATGTACGCACATATGCAGACCCTAGTTACCAGATACTGTACAGGTGGAGACCTGTGAAAATGCAAACACTACTCTTCCCATGCATGATGTGTGCTGTAAGGCAACTGATTTATGCTTTGTCAACGTCGGCTGCCTGTCTCGCGAGCCTTACTGTGCAATCTCTATTGATCACAAGAGTGAATGATTTAAGATTCTAATTTTTTTATTTATGAAATCGCAAAGCTGATAGTGGGCATGGTTACCTCCTTTTCGTTAAACAGTAAAAAAATATCTTAAAACAGACGAAAACAAATAAATATAGATTTTAATTAATTTTTAGAAACAAATATCAAATAAATGCGAATTTCTTTATTGTAACTCGAATGTACAGTCGGTTTTACTGAAAACTATTTTCGGGGTTTTAAATTTAAAAATATCTTAATTTTAGACAAAGAAATAATAATTGGAAGTCGGTTAGGGCTTTGCCCTCTTGTATGTTTGACTTCGATAAAATTATATAACTGAAATTGACTTCAGCAGAATTTAAGGGTTTTAAATTTAAAAATAATCTTTAAAAAAATTATTTAAATATGTATATACCTCACTTAAACCACATCATTAACATATGTCTGGATAGCTCAGTCGGCTAGTGTGTCTGCCGATACAAGGCCCGGCAGTTCGACCCTCCAGGTGGTAATTTAGGTTATTTTAAAATAATATGTGTTGCTAGAGGCGGAAGTCTCAAGTATGAAAAGTGACACTTCGTCCTTAAATTCAGGGCAGAGAAAATAAATATAAACACTGACATTTGGAGCGATCGGCGACTAATTGACTCCTGTGCACTCTAGCAGGACATATCGGAAACAAGGATGGAAGCTGCACACTGTAGCAGACGAGAGTCGAAAAAATGGTAGTGGAAGGAATACATGACAAACCAATAAAACTCAAGATGGTGAACATTCATGTGATATCATTAAAGATGGCGGATGGCTCCTCGGCTCACACCAAGCATATGGAACAATTTCTCCTGGAACTGAACACTATTTTGTGGTGTACCAGTATGCCGATGTTTCAGCAAACTTCGAACACATGGCCCGCAAAATGTAACACACATTATGAGGCGATGATATGGTAGGAGAATCATAATTCCCTTTCGTATATTTGGCAACGAGTTCTTGTATAGCAATTGTTTCCAATATCACTCTTCCATAAATGGAATTTTAAAATTAGTGAAACATATACACAGATTACATATGCAAGAATATGTGAATATTCAAACATACAGGAAATAAGCATGACAATGCCATGAAGACAGTGGTCGTGAAAGTTCTATAAGCTTTATGTACTTAAATACTGTGTAGATATGTTGTAGCCCTTTGTAACATTTGCATACGTTTTTCAATTAATTCAGCTAGGAGTGGTAACTTTTACTAACCTGATTTTTTTTGTTTTAGTATTTAATTTAAAATCTACCACATTGTTTCTCGTGTCATTTAATTTCCAAATTTGAGGCTGACACATTTATTTGACATCATTATGCTGCATACTTCGACAAATAGAAGTCACAATGACATAACGATAATGTAATTTGTTATATGTCACCCAAGAAAATTCTTGCACTTTATCGGTTCTAAAACTTTAGGAACATACACTGGAGAACCAAAAAAAAACTGGTACAGGCGTGCGTATGCAAATAACAGAGGTATGGAACCAATCAGAGTAACGCAATGCGGTCGGCAGCGCCTATATAAGACAACAAGCGTCTGGCAAAGTTGCTATATCGGTTGCTGCTGCTACAATGGCAGGTTATCAAGGTTTAAGTGAGTTTGAACGTGGTGTTATAGTCGGCGCACGAGAGATGGGAAATAGCTTCTCCAAGGTAGCGATACAATTTGGATTTTCGAGTACGACCATTTCAGGAGTGTACCGTGAATATCACGAATCCGGTAAAACATCAAATCGTCGACATCGCTGCGGCCGGAAAAAGATCGTGAACGAACGGGACAAACGACGACTGACGAGAATCATTAAACGTGACAGACGTGCAACCCTTTCTCATATTAGTACTGATTTCAATGATGGGGCATCAAAAAGTGCCAGCGTGCAAACTATTCAATGGACTATCATTGATATGGGCCTTTGCAGCCGAAAGCCCACTCGTGTACCGTTGTTGACTGCACGACACAAAGCTTTATGCCTCGCCTGGGCCCGCCAACACCGCCATTGGACTGTCGATGACTGGAAACACGTTGTCTGGTCTGACGAGTCTCGTTTCCAATTGTATCGGGTGGATGGACGTGTACGGGTATGGAGATATCCTCATGAATCCATGGACCCTACATGTCAACAGGGGACTGTTCAAGCTGGTGGAGGCTCTGTCATGGTATGGGGCGTGTGCAGTTGGCGTGAAATGGGACCCTGACATGTATAGATACGACTCTGACAGGTGACATATACATAAGAATCCTGTCCGATCACCAGCACCCATTCATGTCCATTGTGCATTCCAACGGATGTGGACAATTCCAGCAGGACAAAGCGACACCCCACACGTCGAGAGTTGCTAACGAGTGACACCAGGAACACTCTTCTGACTTTAGACACTTCTATTGGCCACCTAAATCACAGGACATGAACAGTATTGTATATATATGGGATGCCTTGCAATGTGCTGTTCAGAAGAGATCTCCACCACCTCGCACTCCTCTGGATTTGTGGACTGCCCTGCAGGATTTATGGTGTGAATTGCCTCCTGCATACCTTCAGGCATTAGTCGAGTCCATGCCAAGTCGTCTTGCCGCACTTCTGCGTGCTTGCGGGGGCCCTACGCGATATTAGGCCGGTGTACCAGTTTTTTTGGCTCGTAAGTGTACAAACCTAGGCCATTATATGTAAAGGGAACATGAATATAGCTCGAAAAATTCCATATTACTAAACTTTTATTATCGAGTTAATGTTTTCATTATAACCGATTAACTACAGTAACCAATAATTTATTATATTAAGAGAATTTGTGACGAATATTTAATATTTAATATACTCTCATTTATGTAAAAGAATGATGAAAAATTGTTCAAGGTGAATCATCCTAAAATAATATTTTAGGCGCCAGATTCTGCCGAAAGGAGGAGTCAAGATGGTGGTGCTCGTGTTCTCAGGGCTGCGTGGTTGTCCAACAGGATGTATTCCATTCCCTTGATATAAATAGCCTCAAAGGTGAAGATAAAGTCAGGCTCCCCTCGCGCACGATTCATTAACGTAAGTAGTGGGCCTATTCACGCTTACGCACATGCTTTAAACAGCTGGTAAATGCAATTTTAGGTGAGATTGTACAAATTTAGACCGATAAAGAAATATATATAATGCGGGTTGTGGGGGACCCATACCCGAAATGCCAGGAAACCGGTGCGCAGAAATAAAACCACGTGGGATGCAAACACATGCATATTTCTCCTAGCACAAAGTATTACATTGCATGATCATTGGCCATTCGCGCCCGGCAATTGGGCTTAGCTGTCAAAACAGCATTATAGTGACATGAAATTTAGTATTAAGTAATTACGCTTTCCCGGGCGATGCTATTTCCTGGGAAACGGGGGCGGTGTGTCCGTGTGCGAAAGAAGCAAAAAGGTTCTCGGTGAATTAATTAAACTATAGAAAATAAATTATTGGTACGAAAATATATGAATGCACCCATATCGTGACATGGTGCATGCCGACCCCTCTAATGGCTGGACGATAATTGACTCGCTATGGCATGCGCGGGTGCCTATAAGGAAGGTAGCTGTTCGCCCCTTACATTATAGAACAATTCACAATGCCAATATAACTTGATGTGAAAGAATTATGAATAAACAATAATACAATGCTAATAAATTAAGGAGATGGACAGAAAACATTCTAACACACAAATAAAAAGCAATAATGAAAATTATATAATTAATACATACATTTCTGAAAGCTGCACTGTGTGTTAATTTAAAGAAAAGTTATAATGAAATTAAAACTATTGCAAGGGCTGTCTGATCGTGCTATGTGCATATCCATGAATTATTTAAATTCATTAATTAATTAAAATATTTCCTTGAAATTATTTTGAAAATTTTACTGAAATATTTTCCGGGATTATGTTCGGCACCTCACCAGACGGGTCTAAACCACCGAGAGCGGTAACCAATACATTATGATCACTGCCCTAACTCATACTGGCACACATGAACACTGCACTGCACCGATGCTGTGTAGAAATGGTTCGGCCAATACAGTTGATGCGGCGGTTTATTGTAGTGGAGAATAGTGTGGTGTACATGACTTGACAGACGGTCTGAGGGGGCATAGGATGCTGTCCTATGTCAAACACCCCACTGCCCCC
>NQII01001038.1:159689-179282 GCA_002778355.1 Clitarchus hookeri
GTGTGTGTGTGATTAGTCGGATGTACAGTGCTGACAATGCGACAAGTCAGGAGCATAAGGTCGCTAACACAACGAACACTGTGATGGATGCCATGTGCTTGCCGGATTGGAATAATTAGTGTTTTCAATTTGACTTGTTATCAGCGACTGTGCACTTTAACAAATTTGTTTGCGGACATAATTTTCCGCTGTCCTGCATCTTTTCATTGTGTTCCTTGCTTGATGATGCAGTGAACGATGGACGCGCTGCTGCTTGCATAATGCGGTGATTCCCTGCTCGTGGTGTTGTGTGTAGTTCTGCGATGTGACATATTTACTTGTGTGCATGCGTGCATGAATGAATGAAGGGGTTTGGTGTGGAGGGAGGAGTGTGGTGTACCGCTCGTCGCACACGATTGGATGGCGGAGTGAGAGGGAAAGAATGGGGCCATGGGAGGAAGGGGGTAGATAGGTTACTCGCCACCCACTTCCTGCCATGTAGTCGATCGATAATGGCTTGGGCAGAATGTACACAAACACATGGGGCTAGCGAAAATGCGCTCTGTCAAAAAAAAAAAACAACAGGCATGAGTAATTTATGAAATGGGTGTACACATGTTGGGGTTTGAATGTCTTGCCGGTTTTGAAATGTCACCTTACATTTAGAAGCATAACAGCAGTTAGTTTTGCTTAGGTGGCTTGCACACACACTTGATTTTCACATATGGACACATGTTTTTGTCTCGATAGGCGATGTGAACATTGCTCGCGATAATTATATTGTGCACTAAGTGTGCTGAGTGCTTTCGCAATCCAGAGAGTTATTAGAACACAGCTTCTCGCAGATTCACTTGCAGCTTGTTGTCTGTTGTGAGTGTTCGTGTTTTGATCGATGCTGCGATTGAGGTGGCATACATCGTGAATGCGGTGTGTGAGAAAGAGCAGCATGTCTTCCACACTGTGTTGTGCAATCGTACATGCTTCAGCAGGCAGTGTGAATGCTGCACTGAAATTGCATGACGAGTCGTGAGTGCCTGAAATTGTTCACACGCTGATAGTTGTTGTGTTGCAACCACTTGCTGACATGTCAAGAACCGTCCTGGTTGGCCATTTGTGACAGTATTTTGTTGCTATTGTAGAGGTTGTACAGTATTGTCACTCACTCTTATCATTTGTGTCACACTGGAAAAACTGCTGGGTTCATGTACTGGTTTCGGCCGTTTTCGGCACCCACTATGCAAGTGGTACTGTGTTGTAGAGCAGTACCGACAGGGATACAGGGACATGTTGTTTTGGCCGCAACGTTGCTATCTGCTGCAGTAGTATTGGTGGTGGCGAGATATAGGCAAATTTTGGGCGTCGGCTTATCAACATAAGCGTGGCAACTGTCTCCACCGGTATTTATCGGGCTGACTGGCCAAGTGGCGCGATGTTTACCTCTGCCAAGGTGGGTGTGGCCGAGTGTAGTGGCGTACTGAGCAATAACAGATCGCTTTCTGTGGGTAACAGGCGCGATGTGGCTCTCACGAAACAAGGCAGTGATATAAGTGGATCGTCCTGCCTTTCACATTGCCGTAGCAGCATTGGTGATTGCGCTAGTGAGTACGCAGGCGGAGTAGGTGGCTGAAACAGAAGATCCAGTAAGAGCAGCAGATCCCAGTCCACTTTGCTGTTGGTGGCTTTTTTTTTTTTTCATTGCAGATTGATTGCAAGTGAAGTCCTTCCCGACAACAGTTGCATTTTCGGTCGTGGTTAGGCACACTTCATGAAAAGTTCTGGCACATTTAATACAATGTAATAAGGAGTGCCTTGTCGTGTACACACTAGACTTTCACAGGTGGTAGTTTTTGCATACGAAAATTTGGAACTATTTTATTTGTTTGGATTGGTCAAAAAATGAAATGTTTGGTCCCACTGGATAGTGGATTCACTGTTATTTTATTGTTCACAGTTGTCCTTCACATCGCGTAGGTTCGCCGCGCAGATGTTGGTTAGGCTGAAAGTATTGTGTGCCCAGTTCATACCTCGCCAAGATGTCCTGAGGGACAGGGCGAAGACATTGTAAATATAGGGGCGTCGGTATGCCCACCTTTGTCTGGCCAGCCATGATCACACATCATGGCATGGTTGCCGACGCATGAAGGTGGTTGGAGGGTCGACCATCTCCTATGCAGCAGTCCCTCCCTGCACCCATAGAGAGGTGTAACCGACCGGCAGAGGAATGGGGTGCACACACAGGCACACGCAGCTCTCAGCATCGATCGATGCAGTCACATGGAGATGGCACTGGAGAGGGAAGGAGGGTACACACCCACTTTCTCACTGCTGCTTCAAGGTGATGGTGGAGGGGTGGTGATGAGCTGTGACATCGCGCTGTGACGTCACACTGTCAAAAATGGTCGCCCTAGAATGTGACCTGCCTTCCAGGACAATGTAGACAGGTGATGCAATTTTCGCGCGCTCTGCCATATGCCACTGCATCCAAAATGCATACATTTGACGCAATTTTGATTTCCCTTGATGCTTGGATTGCTGATGGCGTGTTCTTGATATTGTCAGGCCGGTAATTTACCTAGCGAAGGGAGTGGGGGTGCATGGAAGGAAAATTCCTCATAGAAATTCTGGAATAGCCGGGAAATTTGGAACTTCTGCGTCGAAATTTTCACAGAAAAGGAAATAAGGGAAGGTGCTACTGGTGTTCTCAGGGCTGTGTGGTCGTCTAACTGGACGTAATCCAATCCCTTGGTGATAGAAATTGCCCCAAAGGTGCCCTCGCATCTGAAACATTTACATAAATAGTGGGCTTATTCTGGCTGACCCACACGACTTAAATGCTCTAAAGTGCAATTTTGGTGACATTGTGAAAATTTAGGCTGATAAAGAACCATCTGGAAGGTGGGTTGTTGGGGACCCGTACCCCAAAATACCAAGAAGGCAGTGCGCAGAAATAATACCACGTGGTATGCAAACACATATATTTTTATCCAAGCACGAAGTACTACATTCAATTCAGCGCGAAAAATTCCACGAACATTAGCCATTCGCGCCCGGCAGGTGGGTTTAGCTGTTAAAACAGTATTATCGCAATATGAAAATTAATATTGAGTAATTACGTTTCCCCGGACCATACTATTTCCGGGGAAACAGGGGTGGTGTCTCGGGGTGCGAGAAAAGCTAAAAGGTTCAGGGTGAATTAATTTTACTGTATAAAATAAATAATTGGTACGAAAAGATATGAATGCACCCACACTATGACATGGGGAATGCCGATCCCTCTGACGGCTGAACGATGACTGACTCACAATAGCATGCGCGGATGCCTATAAGGAAGGCGGCCTTGCGCCCCTTATATTCTAGAACAATCTAAAATGTCAATTTCACTTGCTGTGAAATAATGATGAATAAAAACAATAATATGATGCTAATAAATTAAGGAAATAGATAGGAAACATTCAAACACACAAAACAAAGCGATAATGAAAATTATAGGATTAATACAGCAATTTCTGGAAGCTTGGATGTGTGTAATTTATAAAGAAAGTCATTTTAATATTAAAACTATTGCAAGGTTAGTCTTCTCGTGCTAATCGTAAGTCTATTAGTGTGTTTGATTAATGAATTAACTATTGCCCTGCAATTTATTATGAGAATGTTACTGGAACATTCTCCAGGATAATGTTCCGCACCTCACCGGACAGGTACAAACCACCAGGAGATGTACAAGACAAACTGAGCACTGCCCTAAATCATACTGTAATACATGAACACTGCACTGCACTGATGCTGTGGTGCAGTTTTTCAACTAATGCAGTTGATGCGCTGTTTTTTAAGGAGTGGAGGGGGTGGTGTGCATGGCTTGACAGACGGTCTGAGGTGCTCTCGTGTCACACTTATGAAGTAGTTGGCACTGTGTAGTTACACTCATGAAATGGTAAACATTTTTATCTTCTCGTTTAAAAAAAAATCATAATATTTTGAAGGTTCTTTGCATTATGTTTCTAATTTTCGGATGATTCATTGCAAGCCAAATATTTCCATACACTATAAGTATCAATCAACAGCATCTCTTTTATGCAGTTCATAGAATAATGTCTGAGAGACTGATACCCAGCAGTAATCAGAAAAATAATTAGAGGAAAGAGGTTGGCTAATGGATGCTTATAGAGAGATAGGTTGGATGGAAAGAGCCGAGTAGGATCAAATCACATTCAGTGATCAAGGTAGAGCGAAGCACCAATGACACCTATAGACTTTTGGTTAACGAGATCATTCGAATGTGCAGCCCTGATTTTCAGAGCAATACAGTGTAGAGAACCAAGTGTGGGATATTTTTAAAAAGGCCAAAACAAATTCATTAGGAAGCATGCCTTGAGTTAAGTTATGGGTTGTGTGTAAATTACCAAAATAGCACTTAGAGTCCTTTACAACTAATTAAATAGTATGGTGGCTCTGTCGCCTTTGACTTCTCTCGCCACTCTATTAGAATCGGCAAAGCCTCTGAACCCACATGTCCCTCGTCGAGGCGAATAATATTCAAAAATATCTAGAACAATATTGTACGGAATAAAATAAAATTTTAAATGTACATAAAATATCATGTAACAAATAAGTAGGGAATAATGCGGTATGGATAATTTTTTTACCTAAACATAGACACAGTGTCGATGCAAAGTATGCAATTAAATTATATAGTTTGAAATAACAAAATATTATGAAAAGGAAATTCACTAAAACAAATAAAAGCCTTCAGCAATCACATATTTTTACAACACTTAACACAGCTAATAATTGTCATGTCTTAATTCATAAATGAAATTAACATGAAAATGGGAGATTTAGTTTCAATTTATATACTTTGTTCCCTTTGGTTCGCTGTGGCAATCCTTTAATAATGATAAGGGTGTTCAGATATTTTGCTGAGAAACTGTAAGGACTTGGAGAATGAAATCAACAAGCATCCAAATATGTAATATTTTGTTTATTATAATAAATTCAGAACACAAGCAATAAGAGATATCGCAATATATGCCTCAGAGGCAGTCTATCTTGGAAATTGAAATAGCCTTTAGCCACTATGCCACTCCTCACACTTTTGATGTGGTACTGACTTACCACTGAATAACCAGTCACTCCACATAGTCGATTGGTAGTCGAGGGCTCTCACCGTTTGCCATCGCCTCCCTCGCGAGCCCTGTGGTCGCTGGTGACGAAAGATGCAAGAGATGAGACCTCGCACCCATTACATGTATGCATTTTTATTCAGGCTGCTGGCCTAAATTCTCCAGCACGACAGCTCTGTTTGTTTACTAATGCACTGTGCCTCTCAAAACACTGCTTGGCTACTCCCCCTATTCGGCTCTGGCGCATTCCTATGGTTTCCACATTGAGCTATAACATAAGCCAGAGAGAAATTAATTTGTTAAATGCAGGGAACTTCTGGCAATTGTGAAGGCAATTTCACACTTCCACCCCTTCCTTTATGGCAGACATTTTATTGTAAGAACCAGTCATGCTTCATTATGCTGGCTACTAAACTTTAAGAACCCCAAACGTCAAATAGCCCGGTTGATACATCTTCAAGAATATGGCATTGAAATACAGCATATATCTGGACGACTTCACAGCAATGCAAATTCATTTTCTAGGAGGCCATGTGAGCAATTTTGTCGTCATTGCAAATTCCAGGAAGACAAGAGTGGGGAATCACTGAAGGTACAGGAGACAAGAAGTCAAAATTTTCTATCTTGTGATGGGTCACCTACCTGGAGTGATTGGGTTATTAGGAAAGATCAGCTGAATGATTCAACTTTGCAACCATTACTAGAATGGAAAGATGCTGGCTGTTGGCCAAACTGGGAATAAATATCTAGTCTGAGCACAGCAGTTAAGTATACTGGGCACTATGAAATTCCCTTGTACTAAATAATAGCTTACTTTACTGAAACTGGGAAAGTAATGATGGAAAACATACATACTTACATTTAGTTCTTACAGAATGCAGGGTTCCAGAAGTCTTAAAGGACCTGCATAATGTGGCAGTCAGTGAACACTTTGGTGTTAATAAGGCCCTTGACAGAGTTAAACTGAGATTCTACTGGCTTCATTGTCGGGAAGATGTTGAGAAGTGGTGCCGAATGTGCGACACCTACACTTCGAGAAAGAGCTCCAGGACCAGGGGACAAGGCAACCTCCAGAAATACAATGTTGGAGCCCCATTCGAGAGAATGGCAGTAGATGTGTCAACGATCAAATCCCCCTAAGAACCATTATTTTATAAACGTATTTATTCGCACCAATAAATTTCCAAGGATGAGTTCTATTTGTGTGTATAGGCTGTGAGTTTCAGAACACCCTAACTAACATTCAAATGGCTTCGTGAAAATGGGGTTAAATTCAAAATCCTCTATATTCACTACCAGATACTCGCAAAATCCTCTATACGCATTACCCAAAGAGAAAATCAAGATATATCGCGAAAGAAGAATGACGTCGATTGCGTATCAGTCTCGCCAACTTTAACGGTCTGTTCTTAATCGCCCGTTGTCAATATATACTGTACCAACATAAGGAGAAAACAATATTTAAGATGTTAATGTAAATAATTTTGTAATGGGTTTTGATTAAGGCAAAAGGTTTATTCTTTTACCTTATCTAGGAGACTTTCAAAGTAGAAGGTTGGCGATAGTTGCTACAGTGACGTTCTAGTGTAATCAAGATACATTGTTGTTCGTTGTTAATTACTTTGGTATCGTTTGATGAAAAATGGGTCACGTAATTTTTTTTTTTTGCTAAAGAAACTCATTATTACTAGACTAAGAATGTAAAACTGTCTACAAATGTGATTCAATGACCATCTTTTATAACACGATTCTCATGCAAAATACATAAATAAATAAAGTTCAGTGAATGAGTTTCATAATGCTCCATATCCAGAAGTGATCATAATAATTACGATTTTCAAAATCCTCTATTACAGTATTTGAGATTCAAAACCGCCTATGTAAATATTTAACTATGGTTTCATTGTCTATTTATATATTTTTAAGTGAATTATGATACTTATATCTGCTTCTGGATATCCCATGCGTGTTCTGATCATGACAATTGTACAATAGAATTTAAATAATATCCTGTACAAGTAGAAGTCACTTCCTTAACAATTTATGAAAGTTGATACAAGGGAATTAGAATATAGAGGATTCAGATATTTTGGGGCCCTTGTCTGCAACAGAGCGAGGTAATTGATATCTGCTGGTGGGTAAAAATTTTTTTACTAAGTGGTCTGAGGTCATTCTTCTCCTAAACCAAGAAGCGCGTGCTGTGGCTGATGCACTCATAGAGCATGTCTTCTCGAGGTTTGCGGTGCCACTAGAACTCCATGCTGATCAGTGAAGAAACTTTGAAGCTGTGATTTTCCAGGAGGTAACAAAGACTCTGGGGATGAAAAAGACTAGGACTACAGTCTTACACTGTAAGTCGGATGAAATGGTCGAGAAGCTTAACCACACTCTTGAACAATACATGTCGATATTTGTTGCAGAAAACCAAAAGGACTGGGATTCAAAAGTTCCATTGTTTCTTCTTGCCTGCCGCTCAGCAGTTCACGAGTCTACAAGGGCAACACCATCAAGGATGCTGTTTGGAAGAGAGCTACGCCTCCCTAGTGACCAACTGTTTGGCCGACCGACAGAAGAGGAAGCTGCAGCCCCTGATTATGCCAGCGAATTAGGTAACATACTTGTTGGCATTCATTATTTTGTTCGACAGCACCTCAGAATAATAAGTGACAGGACGAAGTTGCGGTATGATAGGAGAATGTCAAGTGAGGTATTTCAAGAAAGACAACTGGTGAGACTGTACAACCCATATAGGTGAAAAGGGTTCTGCCCGAAGCTACAGAAATGTTGGAAAGGCCCCTACAGGATTCTGAATAAAATCAATGATGTGATCTTTCGAATTTTTCGTCCAGGCTCTCGGGCGAAGCCCAAGGTTGTCCAAATTGACCCACTGGCATTCTACTAATGTCCGGATGTTGCAGAGTCTGTTCGGGACGAGACGGACAGAGAGGAAGCGGGGTAGTGTTACATGTCGCTGGTCTGCATTGACCTTGGCCTGTCCCGCGCGAGCGATTGGAAAAGGAGGACATAGACATTGTGTAATAATAGGTGGCAAGTCAATGGAATGTTTTGAATGGCAGTCGAGCGATAAACCAAGAAGAACACATCTGTTAGACAGATTAACCTGCTGTGCGCTCCTGACCTTGGTTGTATTGGTTTCTGCATTTATTTGAAGAATGCTCTAGATTACTCACCTCGTTTCTCTCTGCGTGACTCGGGGTGCGTTGAACCTTCCAGACGGTCAGGGCGACTGATATAAAAGTGTGACTGGCCTTCGAGCCAGGAGTTGTTGAGTTGATGAGTGGCTGGAGTTTCAGCGATAGACGACGAGCGAAACGAGCAGCGAGAGAAGTGACCAGCAGGAGGAAAATATGTGACTACAAACATCAGAGCAGTGAAGAGTACGACTGGAAGCAGGACTATTGGACTGGATGCGTGAGTGAAATACCTTCCAAATGATGGCAACAGACAAACTGAACATGTTTTAATGTTGAGTGTGAGTTAATTGACTATAACCAAACACATATATTAAGGACATTAATTAGAGATGTAATATATGTTAAATATTGTTCTCGCTGATAAATAAAAAGAGTAATAGTGGATATAGATAATTTATGGTGTAAATAATAGCTGTGTGAATAAATTAAAAATCAAATTTGGTTCTGTTTTTTTATAAAGACCTCCATTCCTCACGAACTCAGATACGCCCCTCAGGTGTCTTGCAACAATATAATATAAATGGTATACACAGTGGTGTATATGGCGATAATCATTTAATTACTAATGAAGTATGTTGTTATGTATCACACTACTCTAAAATTGATACCTAATAACATTTTGACGACATACTTTATTTATGGTGCATCATGTCAACTGGTATCGGGGAAGAAGATCGGTGATAAATGCCTCCGAAACTATAATATAGTCGCCGATCTTAAGGGATGAGGATTTAAAGGTATTGTTACGAGCTAAGAAGTTAATTGCACACTGAAAGATAATTTTTTAAAGATGATACGAAATATTTAAAATTTCAGGTGTTGTATTACATGTGTTGGCAACACTGTAAGTCAAGTATGGGTGTTAGAGGTTGACATGACATGTAGGTAATCTATGTAGCATAGTCTGTTAATGTTTACAAGCCATTTTGTTGTATATTTAACGATGTAAATATTATGAGGTTATTCGTAATAAATATACTGAAGTGATCATCAGAGTTACAGTGAGTATTACGAATTTTCAACTATGTGTGTAACTATGTAACCCATATTTCCGCTCTTGTAAGTCCAATTAAATTTTTGTTGTGTTCAATTGTGGAATGGCAATGGCTCCCCAGCCATGCTGAGGCTTTTGAAAAACTTAAGTAAGTGGAAGCTTCTGCCCCTTTATTAGCCACTTTAAACTTACCCTTAATATGGTCATTCAGTGTGATGCCTCAAAAAGTGGGTTGGGGTGTGCATTGCTTCAGGAAGGACCCAACAGGCTCCAACCTGTTCACATAGCATCTTGTTACCTTACATTAAGTGAAAAGAACTACTCACAAATCGAAAAAGAGCTCTAAATTTCACTACTACACATATGGAAGGCCTGTACAGGTGCAGACAGATCACAAACAATTGGCCAGTGTTATGTGTAAATATATTCACAAATTTGGCGCCACAGGCCTTCAACAGTTAAAGCTTGAAATATAATTTAGATTTGACATTCCTTCCTGGAAAGTATATGTGCCTTGCAAATAATCTGTCAAGGTCATACCTTGAATATGAAGCCCAGGATGACCCTCAGATGATAACAATAGTATATTCAGTAAGTGCACGTTCACCGCAGACAAAGCAGCAACTCTCTCAATTTCGAGATGCAACAGCGTGTGACCCCACACTGAGAAAAGTAGTTATGTCTCATAGTGAGGGCTGACCCAGCTACAATAAGTTGCCAAATGACTGTAAAGTCCATCAAAAATTAAAAGCCGATATATACATTGAGCAGTGACTTGTGTTTTCAGGTGGCAAAATTGTAGTCCCTGATGCACTCAAGGAGTATATACTTAGTCTCCTTCATGAGGGACATAAAGGCATGAGGAAAACCAAATAGAGAACACTGCAATTGTACTATTGGCTTACTATTAACACCGACATAGAGGTGCACATCAGTAGGTGCCCGGTTTGTGAGAAATTTAGATCCAGCAACTTCAAACAGACCTTACATCCACATCAGACCCCTAAATGGCCCTATGAGAATGTGTGCGCAGAAATTTGTCAGCATGCGGGAATCAGCTACTTAGTGTTGATTAACCGGTATTCCAAATGGCTGGACCTATGTGTGTTGCTTAACACATCATCAACTGCAGTTATTAGTGCAATGCAAGATGTGTTCAGTGTACACAGTTTTCCAAAAATGATAACAGAGCAGCTAATCTGCCTTTCAATTCTAGTGACTGTCATAAGTATTTTAATTAAAATGAAATATAACTAAATACCAATGATCCTCATCTTCCCCAAAGCAATGGTCTTGCTGAGAATGGAGAAAAGATTTGCAAAACAATTTTATTTCAAAACAATTTTTAAAAAGTAGGGAGGAAATACCATACTTCAGGAATTTGCTGAGAAAGTATCGTAGCACCCCACTTTCAGGGATGGACTTGTCCCCTGCACATTTCTTGTTCTGCCGGAGGATTCGCACTAAGCTACCTGTGTTCCATGTTGCACTCAAGCCAAGGGTGGCCACACCTATGTTGGTATAATAAACTCGACTCTAAGGTGAAAAAATTAAATATCACTATGACAAAACAGCTTGGTGACCCAATGGAAGTTTCTATCCAAATGAACATGTCGTGAAGACAAAGCAACGGGATACATGGGAACATGCAGTTGTTGTGGGTAAAGACCACTGTCCTCGCTTATAACTTGTGGAAACTAACTATGGCAATATTGTCAGGTGTGATGTAGTCCATCTCAGGAAGACAAGAGTATTCACTGAGTAAAGCAGGGATAACCTGCTCCTAACATGTGAAGATGAGGATAGGCAACACTTAAGCAGTCATGGTAGCGAATCAGTCACAAACCAAACACCTAGCAAATAATGTCCAGCAGTTATGTAGTGAATCATCTAATGTAGGCCAGCACAAACAAGGAGTGATAGAGCTGTGCATCCGCCAGTGTAGCTTGATTTGTAAGAGATGTTCGCAATTATGGGTTGGTTATTGGATTATGTGTGTTGGCAACACTGTAAGTCAAGTATGTATGTTAGAGGTTGACATTATGTGTAGGTCATCTATGGAACAGTCTGTTAAAGTTTACAATGTATTTTGTTGTATATGTAACGATATAATTATTATAACATTGTGCCTAATAAATATGTAGAAGTGAACATCAGACAACTGAATTTACTGAAGCGTAACAGTAACTTAAAACAGTAGTGATATAAGAAAAACATACTTTTGCACTCGTACACTTGGTAGGTTATGTATTTGATATTTTCCCATTATGTAAACAATGACAGTATTTGTGGCATTTTTAAGAGATTTAGTTATAACTAAATCTATTTATTATCCTTAAGGGCAAGGATAGTTAAGCTTTAAATACTGTGATGTATTAGCTTTCTTACTGTACACTACATTAAATATCTGTGATACTCAGGGTTATTTTACTTTAAGTGCATTAAAATCTTAACATTTCTTGTTTGGGCTTTAGTTACCGGTAGCAGGTGCGCTCTCATGGAGACAGTACGAATGAGTATTCCGTACGTCCAAAAATATGTAGTCATCAACTTTGTTTTCGTGACGTCATGATATGAGCCCTGGGCAGCTTAACGTCCTCCGCACTGTTTGTTTGTGTCGCGATAGTTGCGTCAATGTCCACATGTTAATTTATTATATTTACAAATATGTTATTTCTGTACCTGCATGTGATATCGGGCGTGAAATATTTATATAATGGTACCGGCTCATATTATGAAATACTATGTTTGTGATTTTGTGAAATGTATGTGTGTGCACATTCCTGCCTGCGTGAAGTCTTCCTGGAAGACTGGTTCCTTTAAAGTGGATTACCGTTAGCAGTAACTGGAGAGAAGTAGAGAATTTCAGTAAATTATTGGAACAGTGAGCAAGTAGAAAATAAGTAATGCTATTTAGCATCTACATCTAATCACTATAAACTTGGACGAATTCAAATTGGTGATTTAATTGCAGTACATAGTGGAACACAGATGAGGAAGGGTAATTTATTCTCTGCTCTTTGGTATGTTTCTTCTTCCTCCCTCCATTGTCCTGAAAATAGGAAACAAATTGAAATTATTTTATTTACAGTGTGCGATTTTCGTATTGTGTGTGTTTATGGTGTCATAACTATAGTATCCGGTTTTATCCTGGCATATTAGTATTGTTGAAGGGCCAATTACTTTTGTGACTTAGTAGGAGTAGTATGATTATGATGAGCCTGGGGCATCGGCGTCTGGCGTAGGAGCTAGGCTCCGGCCAGCCACCATCTACGATCCATGTGACCTTGACCTTTGACCCCAAATATCCAATAACATTCCAGAAAATAAAAAATCCAAATATCCATAAAAAATCAAAAAATCCAAGAAATTTATAAAAATTATATAAAAAATGTTTAACAAATATTTTAAAATATTAAAAAAACATACCGATGAACAAAATTATACCCGTTCCCATACTGATTCGTGAAAAAATAACAAAACATTCGTTAAAAAAATACGAGTCCGGTCACATACATTCCAAACACCTTTAAAACAAAACTAAAGCCAGCACACATGGGGAATATGATGCATAAAAGTCTCTACACCGTCCAGTCATAATCAGCTTCACGTTAGTTAAAAAGGCTTGAAATATTTCGCATGCAAAACATAAATTATAGAATAAATATTTATTTTGTCGATCACATCAAATGTAAAACAACATAGAGTAAAAAAATTGTTTTTAATGTTCTCGATAGTACGCCCAAAAAACATGCATACACCAAGTTATGAATATATACCTATATTTATGTAACGCTTCATAATTTTACTCCAACTTTAAACATTTAGAGGATTATTCTCACACCCTTGCGGGCATACATAATAGCCCACAGGCGTTGGGGGACAACAGGGATAGAAATGAAAGAACGAGCTTCTCAGCACACATGTGGCGAATTAATATATTAAAACTAATATGTTAACATTAAATGAAACTTTTAGCAATGTTTGGAGTGTCCAAGCCACCGCACGTACACACGACCTTTACATCGTTTCAGCACCTTCTCCACCAAATACACGTCTGGAAACTGCATAGGCCAGATCTCTTTGGTGTAAAATCTGCAATGATGGGTTCCCCGCGTAGGTCCTCAAGGTAATACATGCGTGGGTATGAGTGTTGTACAACTCTGCAGACCAGTTCTGATGGAAGCCTCAGTGGAAAACTTCCCATTTTTTTTAAATCTGCACCAAGTCACCGATCTTGGCTTTAGGCTTGCGTGGGTCCCTCCTCTTCGGGATAGCATACACGGTCCGAAGCAGGGAGTCATATTTCATGTCTTCGGACTTCATGCAAGTGGTAGAATGAATGGTAGAATTTTACTCGCGAACGAGTTTTGGGAGAATATCCAACCACTCGCAGTTTCCATTCGCCGTGAAATATCTCCACAGTTAAGCTTTGAGCATCCTATGAAAACGCTCGACGATGCTGGCCTTGAGCCCAAAATATGTAGAATAATGATTTATGCCATACTTTTTCACCAGTGCACGCAAAGCTGCATCAAAATGTTCTTCACCATTGTCAGTGTGGAGATTTTTTGGTATGCATCCTTCGCACAACACATCCACCACGGCTTTCGTGACGTCGCGCGAATTCTTCAACTTCAACGGCCTGGCCCAGGCATACTTGGAAAAAGTATCGATTATGGTCAAAATATAGCGGTGACCTTCATTTACACGAGCAAAGTCTTGCATTTCGATCAGGTCAGATTGTAAAGTATCGTTCAGCTCTTTCATGACGTATTTTCTGCGTGGGTAATTTATCCTAGCGTATTTGTGCAGCTCGTCAGCAACTGCATACGTGCTCATTTCGAAATGTAGCCCACCTCCGCGAGTTCTTCGATGATGTAAATTATTTCCTTCTTGTGCGAGCGGTTTCCTGCTGCCTGCGAAGCAATCAGAAGTCTCGGCCTATCTACTTACTCATTCGGATCATCCCAATACTAATGGTAGATATTTTCTCATCTCTCCAATTTCTGCGTCAAACCCGAACAGCTAATTTCACGAACTTTAGGCAACAGTTAGGCTATAATGGGGAATTTCTCGTGCGCCGTGTTTTTGAATCGATGTCGTGCAGTGTTATTCTCGGCGTAATATGCGCGACTTTGCTTTAACAAAAGGCGGTACTTGCACAAATCCGATTCGGTGTAGTGTCCAGGGCGCCTACAAAACAAAAGTTCGCTCAATCCCTGCGTGATTTCTGGTATCCTCTCCAAGCCGATCCTGGGAGCTTCAACGTAGCTCTCGGGGAGGGGGGTGGGGAACTCCCACTACATTTATTAGCCTTTGGCCTTCCCGCCACTCAATTTCTTTGTTATTGGCAATTGACACATTTATTTCATAATTTATTAATACTTTTATGATATATATGTAAATATAAAGAAAAAATAATTATGTTAACTTATTTAAGGGTCCTGCCTAGCTAGCAATAAAATAGAATGTATAGGTAAATTTATTCGTAGGCATACAGACACATGACGAAGGGGAGGCAGGCTTTGGTGGAGGCATGCAGATCATTAAAGGAGGGGGATGGGCACTCGCTGATAAGAATTAGTTTGGGCATTGATGCACCATAGTTGCATTGGTATTGAAGACTCCGTGCTGTGGCTACTTTAATGAAATTAGCAGCCATCTTCGTAATGTCATCAATTGATTTCTGTTCCGACAGTGACGAGGCTCTCCTAATTAATGCGGGAGAATTATTCGAAAAGATGGGTGCCTCTGCATCTATCGCCTCAGGGCGATGCGACGCTGCACCATCGTAGACCATGGTAGAATCCGGCACTGCACCTATAGCAACAGTCGGCATCGCGACAGAGACGCCCTTCTGGAGCACCCAGACGGCACCCTTCCAGAGTACCCAGACACCACTCTTCAAGGGCTCCCAGACGGGTGAGGTGGCTACATGCGACAACATAACTGAAAGTTCCCTGCTGCTGGAAGTTGGCAACGTACCGCAGCTGGAAAATGGATCCCCCGAAATGACTGTTTTACATGTGCAGACAACGGGAACTTTTTCTTCCAACGATTTGACGGACTCATCCGTGTCGGTACAGTTCTCTTCGGTCTCTAATATTGCTTACCCAAATACTGAAATATGCCTTTGCTGCGAAGACATGTTGTCTCCGCAACCTCTCGATGCTAACCTACCCTCCCATCGGTCTGACGGGGATGAGATTCATCAGTATTTAAATAAGTTAGAAAGCATTTTACGCTCTCTACGTCACGATGTTGCCGATTTACACCTCGAACTGACTAACGGCATGCGTGTTCTTACGGACATGAAATGTTACATGGAAGGATTTGTGCTAAGTTTTCTACCATCTTAGAGTCTGCAGTTACATTAGACATTTTTATTGATGTAAAAATGTGATTTTAGAGAGACAAATTTTTTGCTCCTATATTTGCGAACCAAGCATATTAACCCATTTTTTTGGTTTAATATTTATGTGTGGTTTTTGAGTTAAATATAGCGAAATGTTATTTAACTTCTTACAGTGTGTGTGTTCAGTAATTTATTTTTTCTCCATATAAAAATCGTAAGTATTAATTTTTTTCATTTCTTTGGTATAAATATTGATTGCGCTTGCTTTTCCACTGGAGAAGGGTCATGTATGTGAAATATATATATTTTTATTTTTGAATATGTGTATTGTGCTTGCTTTTCCCTTAGAGAAGGGACAATTATGTGCAATATTTCATAACAGTGCCTCCTATTACATAATAATTATGCTTGACTTATTTACCTACAATATTAAAAATGTACTCTAAAATTTTCTTTATTTTACATTTAGCAAAAATTACTTTTGTGAAATATTTAGCAAATAACCATTTAATGAAGGATATTCAATTTTTTAAAATGTGAATGGCACATGGTACCGCTACTGACCATTATTAACTACCTCACGAGAGTGTGGAAAGGAAAGGGAATTATGCTGATGGAGGAGATGTGATCGCATGACGACCTTCATTCTGACACGTCGCACAAATTGTGCCAAGCGCCATTGCATCATTCAGAGCATACTTTAAAAAGTTATCATTTTTAACTTCATTATTAAATTCACAGTTTTCCCTGCCGTACTTGCTTGTATGTCATTCGTCCACAATTTCTTTTTTCATATTTCCGATGTTTGTGGACGGCACACTCGCCACTGTCACAATCTTGCAATGATCATTCAAGAGTCTTACAATCGAAGACGCTTCTTTTAAGGAGGAAATGGAAATTTTCGTTACACTGCTCCACACTTACGGNAATTTCTTTTTTCATATTTCCGATGTTTGTGGACGGCACACTCGCCACTGTCACAATCTTGCAATGATCATTCAAGTCTTACAATCGAAGACGCTTCTTTTAAGGAGGAAATGGAAATTTTCGTTACACTGCTCCACACTTACGGTAACAGCCGGCTGGTCCGTGTAGGTTACGCCGTGCAGTAGAGGATATGTACTTGCATATTATTTTTCGGGAATGAACTTATCACCAGGATGCGCTCCACCGTTGCGAGAAGACTTGGTGGAAGGTCTCGGCCTCGAGCCTAGGTGCACTTCGCATGTAAAAGGTGTGCAGGTGGAGGTTCAGTCTGGGAAACCTCCACAACATGGTTATGTCTATCACATTTATCCTGCCATTTTCACACCTAATTATTTTTACTTTTTCGGAAAATTTCGTATACTACACTTTCGTACATTGTTGCCTTGCATACGTGGACATCACGATTTGGTTTTACCAAATCCTCCAGCGAACAAGGAAGTGTAGAGTTAAGGCATAAATTGGAAACGTAAGAGTTTTTATATACGCTTGTTAATGTGTCCCGCACATAACAGTCTTCGTTATCATCGTAGCAGCATAGCCAGTGCATTGTCCCGTCACAAATTTGAATTTGCAGAACGCCTCGAGTATCTAGAAAACTTACGCGTCAGTACCCACAATTCAGTTCACTCTACTTGCTCACGTCTTCTGACCTGAATAGAGAAAATTCTACGACGGACACTCCACTTTCTTCTTTGATATCACTGTATTCGAANCTCTGCGAAGCTGGAAGTTAATAAGCAGTAAGACGTTCTGGCTGGTGTTGGCTAGTACGGGTTGCCTGATGGTTGCGGGTTCGTGCTAGTAGATGGTATTGAGGAAGTTGCTCCTCGTGGCAATATGGTGCTGATAAGCTGAAGAATATTATCTGCATTTTCTTCTGCGTTGCTGTTGCTGTTATTTTCTTCATCATTTGACAACATGGCTATCATAAATTTAACAGGGGCTTGAAACCCTGCAAGTTTCGAAATGGTCACTGGGCTTTCCTCTTGAAATAGCGAAAAAGGAACGACAGTCAAAAAAATGACTGCTTTCCCGAAGGGGCTCGAAGTGCGTTTTATAAAGAGTTTTTAAGGAGGAAAAAATAGTCCGCCTCGCGATTAAAGTAGGCCGCCAATTGGTCGGAACGAAGGTTTCCGAAAACACTCGAGTAATAAGCCGATGAGAAACATTGGCGGAGCAATTAAATATATTGGAAGGGGGTGGGCAAAACCAACGAGAATAGGGCGTGGGGCAATTGGTCAATTAAATATATGAGAAGGGGGGAGTGGAGGGGGTCAGTCGTCTGCTAGGGACGGTGCTGGGGACAGCACCAGCAATGCAAAACAAATGACAAACGAAAAAAACCAAAATGGCGGTCAACTCCACTAATTTGTAAACAAATGACAAACGAAAAACCAAGATTGCGGACGGTGGCTATGATGCCTACGAAGATAACTGACTGCACCAAACAAGATGGCGGACGGTGGCTGTGATGCCTACCAAAATTGTGGTGTGCACCTACCAAGATGGCGGAATGAGTATTGGTGGTGGGAGGTGTGGCGGACCTCCGAAAATTGAAGGTTTTTTTAAAAAATAAATTGTAAAAAAATATTTTCAACATTTTTATATGATTTTTTAATACATTTTTCGGCATATTTTTGGATTTTTTTTTTGATTTTTTGGATTTTTTATGTCAAAGGTCAAGTTAAAATGTATCCAAGATGGCAGCCGGTCAGCGCTTAGCTCCTACGCCAGAAGATGGCAGCCAGCCTGCGCCTAGCTCCTACGCCAGACGCCGATGCCCCAGACTCATAATCATTCTACTAGTAGGGTCCTTTGTATTTTAATGACAGTGCCTTATGGCTCGAAATTGTATGGACCCAGACCAAGTCACCTTCTTTAATAATGTTAGGGCAATAGTTTTTATCAAATGGGTCAAATTTTTTTTTGGGATTATAGAAAGTTTACTTTAACTAATTCTCTGTTTCCTAACGGGATATCACACTAATCCTTGCCCCTTTTGAAATATTTATTTGCTAATATATTCTATGGTTGTGTTGCTTCTACCCCTTGCATTAAGTAAAAAAGTGCGAATTTCTTACTTGTCATAACAATTATGACATAATCGAAAATAATAAATTCTAAATATTCGTCCTACTCAGTGGGATCATCATGTATGCAAGTGGTAAGTTGTTGCCTTAAAACTTCGTTAATCGATTCTGTCAGTCCATTGCATCTGGGATTATATGAGGTCGTATAGGGTTTTCTGATTTTAAATTTATTTCATAATATGGCTATAAGTTCACTGTTGAAGGATGTGCCTCTGTTAGTTAAAATTTTTGAAGGCACCATACCTCAAAATTATCTGTTTTATAAAGTTTGCACATGTTTCTGCATCGATGGGCTGTAGATGTCCCATCGGTATTTGATTACTGTATTTTTGCATATGGGGGAGTTCTTGATATACACTGAAGAGCCAAAAAAACTGGTATAGGCGTGCGTATGCAAATAACCGAGGTATGGAACCAATCAGAGTAACGCGATTCGGTCGGCAGCTAGATCGGTTACTGCTGATACAATGACAGGTTATCAAGATTTAAGTGAGATTGAACGTGGTGTTATAGTCGGCGATCGAGAGATGGGACATAGCATCTCCAAGGTAGCGATAAAATTTGAAGTTTGCGTACGACCATTTCACGAGTGTACCGTGAATAACGGGAATCCATTAAAACATCACATCTTTGACATCGCTGTGGCCAGAAAAAGATCGTGAAAGAACGGGACAAACGACGACCTACGAGAATCATTAAAAGTGACAGAAGTGCAACCCTTTCTAAAATTGGCGCAGATTGGATTTGTGGACTGCCCTGCAGGATTCATAGTGTGAATTGCCTTCTGCATACCTTCAGACATTAGTCGAGTCCATGCCAAATCGTCTTGCGGCACTTCTGCGTGCTCGCG
>NQII01001038.1:179306-190474 GCA_002778355.1 Clitarchus hookeri
GGGGGGGGGGGGGGGGGGGGGGGGGGGGGGGCTACACGATATTAGGCAGGTGTACCAGTTTTTTTGGCTCTTCAGTGTTGTCTTTTGCATCTTTATTCACAGAGCCTCAATAGTAGGCTTGTTTATTCTTTTTTGAAGGGTTTTGGAAATACCTAATCGAGTGCCCCCCCCCCTCATAAGGATCAGTTGTTGGCTGCTATAATTTCGTTACTGTAATATTTTGGTACAAATGTGAGTTTCTTTCTCTCCTACAGGGGTGTGAATTTTTGAATGAATTTCGCCATTCGCCACTATTCTATAACATCTGTCTAATTTTACATACTTAGGTTCCATTTTATTTTGTTGTGTTAATGCAATTTAAAATTTTTGAATATGTGCATTTTGCTTGTATACGCCTGAAAAGGGTGAATTATTTGTATTTTCTTCTACAGTACACATTAATAATTCCTGATCATTTTAAATTTTTACANATACGCCTGAAAAGGGTGAATTATTTGTATTTTCTTCTACAGTACACATTAATAATTCCTGATCATTTTAAATTTTAAATATTCCTATCCATGATTATAAACTGGAAGATAATATGATCAAACATTTGTTTTGATTATAAAAATCTAGTTTTTTAGAACATGGTATATGCTAGAAAATTTATTTTTTTGAGTATTTCTTTCTTGTATAATTTCTATGTTTACTTGAAATAATTCAGCAACAGCCTTGGAAAGTAAGTGCAGTGGAATGATTTCTGATTCTATGGTAGCTTTGCATATTTTTTACTAATCGGTGGCTGTTCATTTATTATTATATGCTAACAGATCTTTGAATTCTTGCCAATTGTTATATATATATTTCGCAATTGTGTGTTACAATTCGGAATCATTTTCGGAATTTCGATATGTAGATTCAGCTAGTGCTTTATATATGTTATCAGTGTTTCTCACTTCAGTTTTAAATTTATAAAAAGTGTCATTAACTTTTATGTTTTGTAGCTGGGCTAAATCAACTGTTGGAATCCTGCTCAGTGCGTCTGGTAAAGTATATATATTTAATTTTACTATTAAATCCCTTAAAATCATATTCAACTAAGAAAATTGCCATTTTTTGTATTATAATATAATGTTCAGCCATACTTTTTAAATATCAAAGACTGCATGGTCGGGTTAAATTTTAAATGTTATGCCATATGACAATTGTCTGAAATGATTGCAATAAATATTTAATCGCGCCCAGCTGTCTCTCTCTCTCTCTCTCTCTCTCTCTCTCTCTCTCTCTCTCTCTCTGTGTGTGTGTGTGCGTGTTATTGACCATCTGGTTTCATTGAGAGATAACTTTTTTGAAGCGAAGGTGGTAATGTACCTTTGTGTATTGTAATTGTTTTGTTGTATTAATACCGCACCAAATTCTGTTTACGACGCGTCACATGCTAATGTGGTTTTTTTTTGTTTTCATCAAAGCGTTGTATAATGGGTGTATTTTGTATAGCGTGTTTTAGTTCTAAAAATTCTTTGTCTTCACGATCTCCCCATTGGTATTCTGTATTAGTGTTTGTGAGTTCAACAAGTGGTTCTGCTGTGGTAGCATAGTTTGGTATCATCTAGAGGTTCTTAATTGCTTAACTGCTTAATTTTTTGAATAGTTTAAATTTTTTCTTGAAGTCTAATACTACAATCTGGTGTTATATAGTGCACTAAGATTTTTATTTATTTTTGTGCAGATAAACATATTTCGCATTAATTTTTACATAAAACTTCCTCCCTCTATTAGGGGTTTTGCGTATATTTGCAATATGTTACATAAAGTTGTCACCAAGAAATAATATATCATCAATATATGCTATACCTGTATTCCATCTTAGTGTTACTAGTAAAATATATACAAATTGTGTGAAATATAGTGGTATATGCTTAAACCCATAGGCACTCATTTGTATTGATAGAGTCCTACACTATATATTGTAAATACAAGTTTATGTCTATCCTGTTTTCTAACAGGAATATCTTAAATCACTAAAAACCGATCTAATGATGTAATGCATTTTGAGTTGTGCAACATGTTTAATTTATATTCCTTTCTCGGAAGTGGGAATTTTGCTATATGCAAATATTTTTGTAGAAGACCAAACATGTAAGATATCACATTCCTACTTGTTTTTTTATTACTAAACTAGGAACAGCATAAGAGTAATTGGCTTCCTCAATAATACCTGCTATGGTCTTATCGTTGATTTGTTGAACTTATTCTTCTATTACTTTGGAACTGATTCGAAATGGTCTAGTATGAATTGGCTTACCTTTTAGCATTTATAATTTTATTTCATAGTCCTTTGCTTTAGCTAGTTATAGAATATTTTTCGCAAATCTATCTTGTTATTCATTAATAACATTTAAGTACTGCCCCTTTCGGTAGTCGCCTAAATTTTTTTTACTTTTACTGCCATCATTTCCACTGTATATGACTTTATTGCATCGAGTATGTTAATACAATAGTGTATACTATCAACTTGCTCACATTCTACAATCGATGCATATAAAGGTACCTGTAATATTTTATTTGGATAATTATTGTTTATAAAATAATATTATGATTAAGAAATAGGACAGTGTTATAAAACTTAATGAAGTCAACACCTAATATGTCAATTTTACAATTTTGTATAATTAATTAGTTTTGTGGAAATGTATGTCCTAATGTACTTAATATATTTTCTTAAAAATATATCTTGGCCGCTGGATCTCTTCAGTGGCACATACTAATGTAAAATTTTCCGTGATAGGTTGCAGTTCTTGATTAGTTACAATAGTTTGTGCATACAACTACGACAGGATCCCGTGTCGAACAAACCATAATGAGTAATACTTTAATCATATTTTAACCTGCACTCTTGGTGTAGTTGTTTTGACACATGTGTAATTGGTAACCTGCTGACGCCCTTTCAACTTCTTGCTTGTCACTTGGGAATTATTGCCGACTCAGCTCTGCCTGTGATGGCAAGGTGTCATCATTGCCGGGCAGTTCCATGTGCCTGAAATGAGTTACCTTCTGACAATGGGATGCTAGTTCTGAGTTAAAAAATCCTTTTGGAGGTTGGAGGTAAAATGTGTTTTAAAACTGTTTGAACCGTGCTGTCACGTCTGTTTGTAATTCGATCTGCTGTTTGAGTAAAAAAATCAATTCATTACTGTGGTGGCCAGAATAGAAACAGAAAGTGCATGTTTGTGGTGCTACGTTTCTCGGTCCTATAAATTTCCGTGTTAGGTTTGTTTTCCCTGGAATGCTGCTGCTTTGCACTTGTAGCGCCAGTTTGTTTTTGCGACAAGGTCGGTTCCACGTGTTTGATCTCTTTTGTGATTACCTTGACGTTTTGTTGTCCTACTATCATAATTAAAACTCTTTGCCTGAGAATGTTTGTTTTCATTTTGTGATGGTACACGTGTGTTTCCAGTGAAATACCATCTACGAAATGAATTTCATATTTGACATCACTTCTGCCTATTACTTCAATAATTTCATAATTTTTATTTGTGCCCTGTGTTCTGGAAAAAAACACCTAACTTCTGGTCTTGAATAATTTCTGCATATGTTTTTTTCTTGCATCACTGTGTGATGTGTATCTATTCTTACCCACTTTAGATTTTGCAACAGTGAGATACCTGTTTTGTTTTTCATTCCTATTATTAAATACTATCTTATTACACGCGTTTTTACTTGTAGTGTCCAAGGGGGTAACGCTTTACTCCCCCTCGTTATCTATTTTTTTCCTAATCTTGTCTTCCGCATATCTGTTATGTCTGCTTGTGTCTGCAGAATTATAACGCTGTTTGTAAGAATTTCCCAAACATTCATTTTTTTTGGGTCAGTGTTTTTACCCTGTCTTGATTTATCACTTCTAAATTTTGGACCATCTCCTTGATTTTTTGCATTTTGCTGTTTTCTGTAGTAACTTGTTTTTTTAAAAAGTTTTATTGTCTCTGAATAATTATCACGATCTGAGTGTTGTTTTGACTTTCCCTATAGTTATTACGCCTACCTGTTGTGTAGTTACGTCTTTACTGGCTGTTTGATTTTTGTACATCATAATTGTTTTCCTCTCTGCTGTTTTGAATTGTTTTGTTTTTCTGTGTGTTTACTATTAATTTGGCAATCTCCTTTATTAGTATAGTTATTTTACTGTAGATTTTTCTGTTTCGTGGTTAGGTGAAAACATGACAATGACCTCATTGTATCTTTTTAAACCTAGTTTAACCTGCCTTAGGTTGCGGAGTATTTATTCTACAGTATCGTTCTGAAGATCTATTATTTTATCAGCTATGGATGGTAACAGCAATTTCCAAATTATTACTACGAATTCTAATTCTGGCAAATAAGGGTTGCATTTTCGTTTGAGGAAGAGCAAATCATCAATATGGGTTTGACAGCTATGTCTTTTTATCTGGTTTTTTTTGTACAAAGCAGCTGCATATATTTTTATAAATTACCTACAGACGAGAAGGTGTTTCTCAACCTGTTTGCATTTCTAACCACGTAATGTGTTCCCCCATTATGTTCTGAATTGCATTTTCATATGCCCGTGTTGTTGTCCCCGTTAGGTAGAACTTGATGCGCCTACATGTCTCGCTTCCGTTCCAATTATTAATGTTGCTTGCCACGATAGAATGTTCTAAAAATTCCTCTACATCTTGTCCTAATTATCCTGTAAAATGGGAATTCTTTCTGCCGGCTTTATAACTACTTTACAGGTTGGGTGTTTAGATCACTTTAATTTGTGAACTATTATCTATGCTTAAATTAGCATAACAGGCAATGGGTGCCTGTATTGATGTTTTGATACTGGTTGCTAGAGCTTCTTTTATCGTCATATGTTTACTCACTTTCGTTCTCTATTAGGTGGGAACTAAACCTTTTTAAAAAAAATTGACATTAACCCTCTTGTTTATCGCGTAGATTTGCTTTTTATTTCTGCAATTAAGTTGGTCTTCTCCTGTATTAGCTTATCTGCTTTTTTGATTACTGAATTTAATTTTATTGCCGATTGTAATTCCTTGTGTTCTAACGCTTGCCTGGCTTCTGATAAATTTATAACTGCAGTTTTAAACCATTATTTACCTGATGACAGAATCAGCTCATGCTTCTCAGAACTCATAAAACATTTTTAATGTCGAAAGCAAACAATTATACCGTTAATGTAAAATAATATTCACAAATACTTTCATTCTATAGTAAGACAAAGTAGCAGCAATTTTACGTCCTATGTAGCTACTAGAACATGCAATTGGCGAAAAAGTATTATTCAAGCAAACATGCACGGTAATTTATCACTGCACTTAATTAAATTATTAGTGTCCCCAGCTCCAGGCATTATCACAACACGCAAAAGCGTATTACAAAGCAAGCAAGCAAGGTGGCGGAAGAAATCTCTCTTACTACGAGAGGGTGGAAACAAAAGGTGCCTCCATCAGTGTATCAGCCCTTTAAGCAGGATAAGTGTGTTCAGAGATTTTGCTAAGCAACATTAAGAAGTAGGAGCGTGAAATTAATAAGCACCCAAATATGTCAGCTCTTGTTTACTTTAAGTCATTGATCACACAAGCAATACGAGAGATTACAATACAGTGTCTGTCAAGCAGTCTACCTGGGAAATTGAAATAGCCTCTAGCCACTACATCCCTTCTCACTCTCTCGATGGGGTACTCACTTACCACTGATCAGTTAGTCACTTAACGTAATCAATTGGCGGTCGAGGGCTCTCGCAGTTCACCGTCGTCTCCCTCGCGAGCCCCAGAGGTCGCCAGTGACGGAAGATGCAAGACGCAAGACCTCGAACCCGTTATGTGCAGGCCTTTTTTATTAAGGCCGCTGGCCTATATTCCTCCAGCACGGCGGCCTGTTGATTGCTGATGCATCCGTGCTTCTCTAAAACCTGCTTAGCTACTCGGCTCTGGCTCATCCCTGCGGTTTACGTGTTGAGCCGCAACATCGCTAATGAAAATATAATATTTGCTACTCAAATATTTGTTTAAGATTAATTGAAAGCACCGTGTTTTTTCCTCATGTCAAGCGCCTACAGTTCCTCTTTGGACAAGTAGTAATACACAACATCCATGTTCCTGAAGTAGGTAAATAACATAAGCGTATACATACACAACTCGTAGAGAAACTTTATTGCAGCATCTATTATATAGCAAAACTGAAGTGTGCACTTAAAGAAAAATAATATTCATTTATGTAACCCTATACAACTCAAACGACCTTATGTGTGTCTAATTACCTGATGGTGTTCCGATTAGCTATAAACTGATGAATTAATTATTAAAATTTTATCCCGTAGTCTATACATCAACTTAAAACAAAAATGAATTAGCGTATTATGAGTACACTAACAGCTATCCTGTTTTAATATATCTAATTTTTCTTTCCGATCTTAGTAGTATATAATTAAGAATTATTTTTAATAAGCAAAGTAACGAAATAGTGTTACGGAAAAGTTAAGTCACCTCCGATTTTACACACGATGTTCATTGAAAGATCAATATATGGTAGTATTCTACTCATATTATTACGTTTGGCTATTGCTGAGTATTTCTGATGATTTCTATCCCCATGCTCCATTTAACTATTTCTGAACCTCTTCAATTTTTTGGGGACACATTGGTTTAGAGGCTAGAGCTCTCGCTTCCTGGTACGGGTTTGATTTCCGGTGGGATCAATCCCGTATTTTCGCACGTGGAAATAGTGCCGGACGATACCGCTGGTCAAAGGGTTTCACGGGGATCTCCCTTATATTACTGCGCTGCTCCATACTGACCTCGCTTCACCTTCATTGGTTTTTAGGACCTCGATGTTAAGAGCTCTCCAAATCTCTCCATTTGACTCTTCCATTTCTTGTACTTCATTTCTGTTTAATGGACGTATTATTTTTTATTTACATTTTATTCAAACACTGTAACACATTACAACTCTGCTATCCAGCGATGTTGTGCACAATCACCCACAGGCATCTTTCTAGCACAAAAATAATTGTGTTAAATAAAACTTTTGCTGACAACTTTTCCTTGTCTTTCTTGTATAAGGAACACTTTTGTTTGATTGCATTTATTGTAGACTCATTCATAAAACTGTAACAAAGTTCTAAGAAAAAGAAAATATAGATTATTTCAGCATTCCTGGTATCACCTAATCGATTTATTACTGTGATGAATGTTGGAATGTTTCATTGAGACAGGCGATGGCTTATTCCGTTCTCATTCTTGCTTGTCAAAAAAACTTCCCACCTCTTTATTTCCACCGCAGTTAATGATATGTTATTACCTACCTACCCCATTGCGTCTTGTTGATTTTGGTAAACCATAAATTCTAAAGGGTATTTTAATGAATTAGTTATATTTAATTGTTCCCAGGTCTCACATACTGAGGACGGAAGCAAACTGGTGGTGAATATGCTTCGAACACTGGAACAATTTGATGCCGCCCATATTAAAAAGCTACTCAGCTCAGTACAGAAGAATGGACAACCCCGTACTTCTTTGGGGAGTGAAATAGCAATTTCTCACTATAATGTGCGACATAAAAGAGCCATGGTAAGATTGTGAAAAGTTTCAACATTAGTAAGAATAATATATATATATTTTTTCATTAAGTATGAAATGTAGTAAACACTTTAAGTCATTTTGAACTGTTAGAATTTTCAGTAAATTTCAAGTAATGCTTTGAAAATGGCGTAAATAAATGGAACAAAGAAAGAAAACGAATCCAGTTTTACAAAAGCTTGTTGTTTAAAACATGATTTCAGCAACACTTTTTAGAATGTAATAATTATGCAATAAATAAAAAATATATATCTTCTAGCTGTAGTTTTTAGTAGATGCATTTCGACTAATTGATTGAAGCAAGCAATGTATTAAATTTTTAAATAACATTAAACTCATAATTTAAGTCATTAATCATTAATTAATTCCCTTTCGTATAGGGCAACTTTAAAGACCACCACTTACTGTTTAGTACGGACATGATATTGCTTATCTCGGAATTTTATTTAAAAACATCTGACGAGTTTTTTGAAATGAATATATACCCTATCGAGTAGAGTACCATTTTTACCAGCATTATCATATTTTTAAACTACATTTGCCTATGGTTTCACATTTCTCCGAAACCAATTATGTAAAATTTTATGATTTTCTCTAACTACCTCAAGAAGGTTATCGTTCTTTTCAGCTTGCCGCATAAAATTCAATACAATTAATTAAACTTAGATTTTCCTTACATCTAAGATTTATTTTCATGAAACTTTACGATATATTTTTATTTATTAAAGACTACATAATTTTTCAGCTTGCAGTATAGAATTAAATCATGTAAGGCAACAACATTTCTAATTCAGGAGGCCATCTTCCATTTCACTTCTAAAGTGTTCTAACTCTCATGAGTCGAAGTCATTAATACTTGCTTATACTCATGTACGAAAAACTTACGAACATTGTAATAGTGCAATTGAAACTACACGTTTTGAAAAGTCTTGTCACTTCATTAAAATGACCACAGTATCCGACCACACACACCGCACAGATAGCAATAAGGACATGCTAATTTTTCCATGTCAGTAGAATATAGCATCAACTCGGGTCCGAATACGTGCGCTGATTCTGGTTGGAAGGGATTAGTAAAATTGAAGTATCTTACTCTCTTCAGACAAGTAGTTCCACAATTTTTATAACTGGCCATTGATATTATGCAGATCGGCACACTGTACAACAATTTAGGTAAAATTCCCTTACTTGCGGGGGAAGCAAATTACACGTACATGTAAGTTAAAATTATCTCCTAATTGTATTGTAAACTTACATAAGAAGTAAAGTACTATTACCTAATAGTACAGAAAAGTTCCTTGCAAAAGTAAGAGAATATTAACTTTAATGTATAATGCAATAACATTGTTAAAAACCCGGTTTCTTTTATTACTTACCATATCCTCAGAAAAATAGTAACTGAAACCTTAAATCTAAAATACTTGACACTGGCCGGTGGGTGAGCGCAAACCAAGGTTTTCTGTTTCGGGAAGCCGGTGCACTATCAAATACACCACTACGACATTATAACCGGGTTGGTGATTATTACCGTAGTAATATTCCACCCCAAAGAATAAAAAAAATTATTAATTTAAGTTAACTGCAAAAATTTTTATTAAAATAACTAGACAAACTTTTCTTAAAATATTTCTTATTATTAGCTTGAACATTCCCGCCATTCTAAGAAACACTTGAAAAATGAGTTATTCCTGGAACTGGTTATAGTAATAATTTTTTTTGTAATAGATTGTACATTTACTTTTGTGCGGTTCAAAGTAAAGTTTGTGTAGAATTTCCATAGTGTCTTTATTAGCGCTTTGAAGTCAACTCTTTCTAAGTCTTTTAATAATTCCCTTAACATTAAAATTATACTGGTAAAGATAAAGGTGTATAGCTTATTGAGATTTGAACACGGGAATAAAAAGCTATCTGTTATCCACCGTCTCTTACAAATTTTCTTATTTCTTTTTATTTCACAAAATTTATATTTCTAAATATTTTAAAATTGTATTTGACAGATTTTCTACGGTAAAATTAATATTTATTGCTTGGATCTACGCCTGCGCTAACGAATATGTCCTACAAGCTGTCCATCATGGTGCCTCGTTTTGTTTCTTCCTCCCGTCCAGCTGTTGACACAATGCTGAGGAGATACACGCGTCGTAAGGTAATTTTCCTATCCATGTATGGGATTTCCACTGCCATTCAGTGGCGGTACCTGCTATAGGGCTGTAGGACTGCAGCTTCCCCCCTCCCCGCGATTCTTCCGGCTGATTATTTGTGAATTAAAGTAAACAATTTTTTATGTCGTAGCTGCTGTCAATTTAAAATAAACATTATTATGATTGCTTCCAGCTTTGTATTCTGCCGATAATCGTTGGTCGTGAAAGCGTGTTAATGTAGCTTGTACAACGCCAGGCTGGGTGGTACGGCTGGACTGTGGCGAAAGCAGCCCGTCCGGCCGAATTTTTTTTCTAACCTACCCTATTGCTTAGCATCAAGTGTACGCCCGTGGTAGGGACTGGTGCTAAATGCGTCTTAGAGCAGGGAGAGGGGAAAAATGGGCATAGGCACAAAAATAACCCTCCTTACAGGAAATAATTTCAAAATTTATTCATACATTATTGAAAATGCTACGGGAAACAGCTGGTGTGGATTCCATGCTCTTTAATGTGAAGTTGAACAATCTAGAAGAAAGGGGGCGGGGCTTGTGGGCGCAGGCGCCCTTGATGTTGGACTGCTGTCAATATTTCTGCGCAGGCGAACCAGCACAATAATATTGACAGCAGCAATTGAATACAGNCTCGTCGAGTGCGTCGGAAAACCGGGAAGCTCAGTCATGGCACCTACGCCATCTTCGCTCTTCTGCGCTGACATCAGGGTCTCCACGCCGTGGACGAAGGCGGGGAGCAATTGCAAGGGGAGGCACCCCGTCCCCGTCCACCATAATGGTCCGTCGGTTTTGGGTGAGCGATTAAGATAGCTTGGCGGGACATCCGGGACCTACCAGTGATGGCGGCGAATCCGCTGGTCCAGGAGTGAAGGCTGACATAAGGAATACTTCCAAGGCCCGATGCATTCTAATACATTTATCACGCATCCGCAGTCGGCAGCCCGCAAACTCCAGCAGTGAGTTGGCTACACTTCGCATGCTTCAGCTTCTCGAGAACCCCCTCCCGGCCTTGATCGTTGGACTGCCTCCCGCACGATGCGCCTCGCCATCTCGTACTCAGCCACCCGTTCCCGACGTCCAAGACGACGACGCTTTCACACCGGCCAGTTGGTCCACGGACTGGTATTGGAATATTCCCAGCCACCCCAGAGCCTGGGGATCCCCTATTCGCCACATGGGGACGCGACGAGTTGCGGAGTTGTCGCCGCACCCAAGCTGCCATAATCCCACCGCACTCGCAGAAGCCCCTAGCCTTCGCTGGTCCCAATTGGCGGGCAGATCCTGGACAGAGAGCAGCCACGAGCACCGTGTCCACAACCTACGACAGCTCGTCTAGTGAGTCCGCTCGTCCTCGTTAGCGCATGCGCACGTCAGTGGCAGGGACGCGGCTTATAGTCTAGTACGAAAAAGAGGCACGGGTGAGGTGTCGATGGAAA